>BMAO01013357.1:0-58816 GCA_019973975.1 Trichonephila clavata
CCTAACCAGACACACACAATATGTAAGTTAACACTGCAGTTAACTACATCCAAGCCCATGTTTTCTTCTTTTTTTAAAGAAAGAAACACAAATGATTTATTATGTAGTTTTGTGCTAATACATAGATATATATTTTTTTTAAAAAAAGAAATGCATGTTACATTAAGAAGTTTTGTGCAAATTCTTTTTTCCCCTTGGTTTTTCCTGCATAAACATAAATATTACAAAATATAATAACAAATATTTTTGTAATACATAAGAAATCACCATATAAATAAAATTTCATCATGAAATAATTTTGAAATGTGAATTGAACCTTGATAAAATGAGCACTATAATATAATATGCTAAATTTACCTGCAGTCTAAAAGTGATGAAATCATGAGCATACCAGAGAAGAAAACTTTTCCCATAGTTAAAAATCTTCGTCATCCTTAAGAAAATGAAAATAGTCTTACAAAATGAATTCATATATAATTACCAGCATAATTATCACAAGCAAAAGACACTCCATTAAAATTATATACAATACTAGATGTGTCACTTTTATTGATGAAGAATTAGAAGCATAATTTTTTGTCATTCTAATCACTCATAGTACAAAACCCAGTCAGCAATTCAAAAGAATTGCGACAAACAAACTTAATTCGGTACTTATGAATTACCGTAACAATGCCAACGTTCAAGATAACTTGCCAAGTTAGCAACCCCGATTACGCGCTGTGGCATCTATGTGCTTCGTTTCATATAATGTCGCCAATACGCTAGCGTACTTGCCAACTTGGCGAGTTATTTTGAACGTAGGCATTGTTGTGATATAAGTTGTTTTTTTTTAAGCATGATATGGAAATCTTTTTTTTTCACGGGTCAATAAACACATTCATCTCGCCAAATTCATAAAAAAGTTCCCAGAATCAATGATTTACTGACATCTGATAAAGTTTACATTCAGACGAAGTAACAACAGAGAAAATTACTAATGATAGCTGATATTGAAAACATCATAACGGGAAAAATACATATTTATAAAACAACAATATCTCAAAAAAATTAACTCTGTCTTACTTTGCGAAATAACACAATTCGAGAAAAATAAAAGTCTTGGGAGAAAATACAGCTTTGAAATAATCTAAAATTTTAAAAAATATAGTCTGCAGGATTAAATGTGCATTTTAATCAAAATGAAAAACTCGCATGGAAATAAGTGAATTTACAAGGCGTAACCCCGGCAACAAAGTTTCAGGAACACATGCATGTTTGGAAACAAAAACTTATATTAAGAAACACGGTTAGGGTGAAAAATATGACTTATTCAACAGTTTAACCATAAGCAACATATTATTTTATTAAATATAAACTTTAAGAAAGAAAAGGTAATTAATGTTCTTTTAAAAGGAAGTGTTAAAAATTTAATTTTGTATTTTTTGGAGAAATGATAAAAGCAAAGTATTTATGAATCTATTGAGACAAATTGCGCAAAGGGGCTGTAAATAATTTGTAGATTTTAAATTCTGTAAAAATAGATTTTAAAAACCGCAAAATTTGTTTTTAATGTTACTAGCAAATACCTTCATTTTTTTATATAAATATTTTACATTTTTGCCAGAATTTCTACCAAGTTAATTCCATCTGGTTAGTTAACCACCAAAAATAACTGTAGTTCTCAAAAAAGGCGTTATAGCATGGATGAATTTCCCCTTTAATTTGTGTTGGTATCTGTACTCGCTAGACACATTTATGGCTGCGTGTGCCACACATACATAAAGTGTTTGGAACACAATTCTTAAGTTCTGTGGGCTGCATCTACCAGATGCTGGGCGTTGGTGGAAAGTGATTCATTCAGCAGCCAGCAAATTCAAGAAACTAACTTTATTCAGAACTGCCGAGCGAGTAAGCACACGTGATTGTTTCACCCGTTTTATATACAGAGCATAGTGACGTCACAGAACCTCTTCACAGTTACAAAAACGTGGCGTCATGCAGCCACTCATTAACACAAATCATTTTTATTCACAACATACTCCCACCTTTGAGACTTGGGGAGAGTCTCAAACCTATAACATTTATAATTCAATAGATCCAGTCTCTTTGGTTCTTTAATCAATCTTCCTGAAGAAGTATATTTTTTCACAATTACATCATTAGTATTCAATACATTTTCAGGTTTAGTACATTTAACAGAATTTGATTCCTCTTTCAACTCCTTATCATTATTTGCAATCGCTTGTACTTCCAAAGGGAAGATGCATTGTACCGGGCGTATTACTGTTCCATGTTGAGTTTTAAGCCGAACTGTGCGAATTTCCCCGTCTCGACCAGGGATTAATTCTATAATTTTAGCTATAGGCCAAGACAAACGTTTCTTATTGTCGTCCCCAATTAAGACCATTTCCCCAACTCGGGGCTCACGCACCCGATTATCATTCTGTTTTTGTATTAGCTCACCTAGATATTCTTTCCTGAAACGTTGCCTTAAATTACTTAAAAGTTTAATTCTGAATTTCATTCTTTTTCTTAAGTCTCGCGAATTTAATTCGTCAATATCGGTAGTATCGGAACAGCGGTTTTCTATTAAAAACATTGCAGGAGTAAGAGGGATCAATTCCTGTGGATCTTCAGATATATAAGTTAAAGGTCTACTATTAATTAAAAATTCACAATCACAAATTACTGTTGACAATTCTTCATAGGTTAATATTGATTTTCCAAGAGAACGTCTCAATAGTTCTTTAATAAGGCGAATCAACCTTTCCCACCATGCGGCGGTGGGTGGTATAAATTACTAAACTATTCTTTGAGTTGATGTTTCTCTCGATATCTTATACCATTCCAATTTCGCAAGGTCATTGAAAGCACCCCGGAAATTGGTTCCGTTAACACAGTAAATTATCCTGGGCCTCCCGCGCCTGGCAAAGAAACGCCTAAGGGCTAGCAAAAAGGCATCAGAAGACAGATAATTTACTAATTCAAGATGGAGCGCGCGATAGACTGCACAAATAAATAATGCAATCCATACCTTTGCGCCAGTTTTTAAAAACAAAGGTCCAGCTAAATCAATTCCTACAACTTCAAATATTGCGCAATCAGTCACTCGGTCTGGTGGTAAAGGTGATGGTCCGCTTGACAATGATTTCACTTTAAAACGAACACATATAACACATTTATTTAAAATTCTCCTAATAGTTTTTCTAGATCTGATAATCCAGAACCTTTCTCTAATTAATGATTGCATTATTTCGATTCAAGCATGACAGTTCTTTTTGTATATAGATCTAATCAAAAGTTTTGTAAATTCACATTTATCAGGTAACAATATAGGATACAAAAAAGAACTTTCATCATTTCTTTCAGTTATTTTAGACTTAACCCTTAAAATATTATCATTATCAATAAAGGTAACAAATTTTAAAGATTCAACATCAGGTAAATAATATGTCTGAGTTAAACGAATCAATTGTTTCTCAGAATTTTCAATTTCAGTAACAGAGAGTTCATGTTCCTTACATTTGTTATAGTCTTTGCGACAATTATTTACAAATCTTAAAACCCAAGCAAATACTCTAATCATTTTATCATAATCAGACACATCACATAAAAGCAGAGGGGGGGGGTGCATCGTTTGCTAGATCAACATTCGCATTTCTAGTTTTCTTTATCTCCACGTTGACTTTTTGAGGTTCGCAACTGATTTCACCATCTGGCCAATATTCCGAATTTTGTTTCAACCAGGACGGCCCCTCCCACCTTTTAGAATTAAGCATTTTTCGTGTAGAGCAACCACGAGATAGTATATCCGCGATATTCATGTTTCCTGGGAAATACTTCCATGATTGAATTTGAGTCAGTTGTCTAATTTCCTTTACCCTATTAGCTACAAAAACTGACCAATTTCCATATTTCTTAATCCACCAAAGTGCTGTTGTAGAATCGAACCAAAAAGTAACTTTCAAGTCCGGCATATTAAGCGCTTTCAAAATAGAATTTAAAAGTCGAGCACCTATACAGCAAGCCATTAATTCCAAACGCGGTATACTCAAAAGTTTGAGAGGAGTGACTCTAGACTTCGCTCTAATGAGAATTACGCTAACTCTAGAATCAACTATTGATCGAGCAAAGACGCAACCCGCATATGACCCCTTGCTTGCATCAACAAATACATGCAATTCAGTTAAAATATCAATTTTCATGCAACGTGGCACAGTTACATCTTTTAAAATTTGAATTTCCTTATACCATTTCATAAATTTATTTACAATATTCTGAGGTAGTTCCTGATCCCATGCAATTTTCATTTTCCATTGTTCCTGTAGTATTAATTTGGGAAGCAATGTAGACGGCGCCAACATCCCAATGGGATCAAAAACTTTTTGTACAGTAAACAAAACTAATCTTTTGGTTATTTTCGTTTCGCACGTTAATGATTCGAAATTTGTGCAACATTTCAAAACATCATTATCCAAGTCCCAAATGATACCCAAAATAAAAGTTTCGCCTGAGTGTTTATCAACACTTCTACTTGCCACATTGCTCTCAAAAGTACGTAAATTAAAACATCCTTCCGACATAATTAATTTAGCCTTCTCAATAAATATTTCTATTTCATCAACACTGAAAACACCAGCTACACAATTATCAACATAAAAAGAAGATTTTAACTTTTGTGCAACTTCTTTATATTCAGGACTACAGTTTTCTAAGAGATGCATAATAGATGCATTCAATAAGTAAGGGCTGGAAGACACCCCAAATACAACTCGACAATGTCTGTACACTAATTGTTTTTCATTGCATGGGAAATAAAATCTGAGATAATCTCTATCTTTCGGTGCAACAGATAACATCAAAAACGCCTTTTCAATATCGGCTACAATTCCAATTGGATAAATTCTAAAACGATCTAAAATGTCAGGTATTTGTTCAATAAGGTTTACGCTTTTACATAAACAGTCGTTCAAAGATAGTTACCCTTTTTCATGGGCGGAGGCGTCAAATACTGGACGTATGTTCATTGTCGCACTCTCTAATTTAATCACTGGCCTATGAGGTAAATAATGACATTCATTGTTCAATGATATTTAAATTTTCCCACTCCCTAAACACACTTTTATAATCATCAAAAAATTTACCATTTCTTAATTTATTTATCATCCGTAAATGCCTTTTCCACGTTAGTTCCTTGTTACTGGGTAAATTCTCAGAGTTACATTTCCATGGGAGTGTCACTTCATATCTTCCGTTGGGAAGAATTTTCATTTTATTCCTAAAATCGGTTAAATCAAAATTTTCTCTAGTATTTTCATTAAGTAAGGGATCGGTTATTCCTAAAACATCTAGCTCCCTTAATTCTTTAACACTAACATTCCTTACATGCAACGACGATGTCGTTAACATCTCATTTTTAACGTTTGAACTTAATTTTCCAATTACCGTCCATCCTAGTTTAGTTTCAATAGCTGTTAAGCCAGAATCTAATTCGATTAAGTTCACAGTTAATAATTTTCCTATATTATCAGCCCCAATCAAAAGTCTAATTTCAATTTCCTTACAATTTAAATCCGATAAAATAATTTACTTATTCTTTAACTCATTTAGAATACGCTTATCCTCAATCTTAGAAATAAATCCACATATTTTCTTTTCCAATAGCGCTTCAAAACTACATACATAAGAGCATTTTAAATCCCTAACCTCAATAGAAAACACTCCGTGATGCTTAGGTTTCGATTCATTTCCCCCGAAGAGAGAATGAATTATAGTTTCCTCTCTAAGTGGAGTGGCCTTTAAAATACTAGTAACACTTTGACTGATATAGCTATTTTCACAAGCGGAATCAATTAGAACTCGCACTTTCTTTTCCCGACCCTTGATCCGAATGAAAACCCAGAGAGTTTGAAAGTATATACTTTCGTTTCTGTTGCAGTTACTTGATAGAGAATTCTCAGTTTTTATGGAACATTTTTGATCATAATTTTTATCTAATTTTGGACACGCAATTTCAAAATGGGAATAATTACATTTAGAACACTTAATGGTATGTTTAACATCACAATTTTTACTTAAATGACCAGATCTATTTAAACATATAAAACAAGCACCTTTTCTTAATAATAATTGTTTCTTAGCAATAAAAGACATTTTTCTAGCATTATAACATTTTTCACTCGGATGATATATATATATTTCTCACAAAAAATACAGTTATTAACTTTCTTACCTGAAGCACTTTCAGAACTCACCAGTGCTGATGCAGTCATTAATTCAGTTGTTTTAATTCTTTCGGTTGGGGGATCTCTCTTTTGGATAGTAGGGGCGAAACCGGATCTAGCCAGTTGCACCATTTCTTCCCCTTGAACTTCCAGGCGAAGGAAAGTCATTAAATGTTCTAGAGTCCGTGATACTTTGGCTTCTGTTTCATTATTCCGTTTTCTTCCAACGATGTTAGAAAGTCTCCATATTTTTCTTGCGTTCGTCCAAGGCTCTCCAACGATCGTAATTTTCCTTCGAGTTCGTCGTACAAGGCGGGCAAATCCGTTTTCGTTCTTCCAGTCGTAGCGTTCTTCATAACTAAACTTAACAGTTCACGTACGTAAATTTGTACGAGCAAGTCTTCACGGCCGTATCTCTCTTTCAATTGATCAATGGCTTTAGGATAATTTTCCGCCGTCACTGGGAAACTCAACACTAATCGTTCTGCTTTCGATTTTGGTTCTACGGATTGCAATAAATACTGCATCTTGTCCTCCGGCGCGATGCTTTTATCATTATGAATTTTCTGAAACTGACTCCAAAAGGCCAAAAAGTCTTTAGCTTCGCCGCTGAACTTTTTCAATTCAATTTTCGGTAATTTAAAACTTCTCTTTTCAGTTTCGGTTGGAATAGCAGTTTCTTGTATTTTCGAATCTACTCGGGAATACATTTCGATATAACGGTCACGGTAGATTTCTACGTCTTCCATATCATCCAAATATTCTTGCTCGGCATCTTTCATTTCCAAGAGTTGTTCAGAAATTTGATTCTGACAAGTGTCGAGTCTCTGGAATTTATCCACGATTTGAGTTTTCAGAATAGGAAGTAGATTCATATCGATGTCTTCTTATCTCAATTCGGTTTCAATTTTCTTCAGACTGAGAGAAAATGCTGTTCTCAGCCCTTTTCTTTGCGCTTTCAACGCAGTCACTTCCATTTTTATGTTTCAAAAATTTCAAAGTTCAATAGTTCGTAATTCGGTTTCAGTTTCACCTCCAACAAACATCCTCGCCCCACGTTGGGCGCCACTAATTATGTTCGGAACACAATTAATTCTTAAGTTCTGTGGGCTGCATCTACCAGATGCTGGGCGTTGCTGGAAAGTGATTCATTCAGCAGCCAGCAAATTCAAGAAACTAACTTTATTCAGAACTGCCGAGCGAGCAAGCACACGTGATTGCTTCACCCGTTTTATATACAGAGCACAGTGACGTCACAGAACCTCTGGTGCCCCACGTGGGGCGCCACTAATTATGTTCGGAACACAATTAATTCTTAAGTTCTGTGGGCTGCATCTACCAGATGCTGGGCGTTGGTGGAAAGTGATTCATTCAGCAGTCTGCAAATTCAAAAAACTAACTTTATTCAGAACTGCCGAGCGAGCAAGCACACGTGATTGCTTCACCCGTTTTATATACAGAGCATAGTGACGTCACAGAACCTCTTCACAGTTACAAAAACGTGGCGCCATGCAGCCACTCATTAACACAAATCATTTTTTTTCACAACATAAAGCGTATGCGTGCAAAAGGCGAAAAAATGTGCGGTAGGATGTGGGTGAGGTGCTAGATTTGTATTACTAGAGATGCAATTTGTGTCACTAGAAATGAGGAGACAAAATTAGTAATATTGGCTTAAATTTCATAAAAAATTTTTTCAATGCATGTTGAAGAAAAACATATATCCCATTTCAAGTGGACTCCTTTACTCCTTTTATTTTTTATTACTCCTTTTCCCACAAAATCTGTAACTGTAACTGAAACCTGCAATGCCTTTCAAAGATACCTTGCAAGTAACTTTGTTACATAATTACGTTAATTAAAAATATTTACGTCTTGTACCTTTGCTACATCTCCTGTGTAACAACACAAAAGGTCAAGATTTCTTTTATCTAGTTCATTTATTCTGAGTAACTAGTGAACTAAAAATATTTGGAGCTTAATTTCAACCATAATTTAAATGGCAATTATTTAGCATTCTCATCTTCACCAATATGTATTAGTCAACAGTATATGTCGACAAATAAAATTAGATGTAAATCCATTAGAATAACAACAAAATGAAATTTAAAATCACAAACCGAAAGATATGATTGTTCGCTGTACAGAAAAAAAAAATGAGCGCTATTGTCACTCACAACCGTTTCCATTTAGCATCATTACATTAATTTATTTTCAGCTTTTCCTTTTGAGATTGCTAGTATTACAATTACTTTCTTTCATATAAGAGTGACATGGAAAGTTGCAGTTGACATAAAAAGTCTCTCTTTTTGAATAATATCGTATTGAATAACTTCTTTAAAAATGATAACACAAATGATTGCTTTCTGTAAAATTGAATAAATGTTATTAAAAATGTAAATATGTTTTACAAATGTAAGGTACATTGGTATATATGCGACACATGTTACCTGACAACCTCAAGAGAGAGAGAGTACCATCCTAAAATGTTATTACCCATAATATTTTATTAAAATTTATTATTTTGTTAAATCTGATGTCAAAATTGAATTTAATAGTTGATTTCTTTTAAGCGAATTTGATTTCATGGATTATTTTTAACATAGTCTAAAAATGTGTTTTAATTCATTTGTAACAAAAATGAAGGCAGATCTAAATTTTCTTTACTAAAATATTCTTTATAAAAATTCAAATTTACTATTTGTAACTGATTGTTTGTTTTCCTATTTGAGAAAATTTTTCTGGATTAAATACATATGGTATTTTCTTCAAGTTCGAATGTTATCCTCCTGACGAATACTGTAGACTGTAGATCAGAGGTTCCCAAACTTTTTTTTGCTTCATAGACCACTTGCCACATTTATCGATTTGTGGTAGCTGGGCTGATTACCTAATATTGGTTTTTTCAAATTCATCTCGCAAATTCTGGCATCATTTTGGGAGAATCTAAACTTTTAAATTACCTGGTCTAAGACAACACAAGACTTAACACTTTTTTAGAACGTAGATTTAATTGATCACGATGATGAGAACAAGGAACAGAGTTACTGGGACTGTCCCTGAAAACGCTTCAAAACTGCTTCATTTCAGAAAAAAAAATGCAAAATATCGTTATTTCGGGGTTGGAGGGGGAATGTGCCATGTCCTTACGAAAGAAACTGTCTATTGCACAGATAGATAATCAGTCATCAAATGTAATGTAATCGTTAAAATCTTAAAATATCCCCTGTGTTGTGAAGTGGGATGAGATAAGAAAGGAATTTCCTGTCCTACTCAAGACTCACACGATAGGTTACACTCCTGACTCATCTGCACTTGTAAAGTCTAACAATGAGTAGTACCCTTTCCTGTCGAAATTTGCGGCTCACAAGAAAAGTCTTTTTCTGTTCCGGACAAAAAGGATACGTCATTTGAAGAAAAATCCAATTTTTACTTATACAAACTAATAAAAAATGTTTTTAGCTGTTGAAATAATTGGTTATTTCGGGATTTATTATTCATTTAATAGGGGTTTAGCCTTCATTTTAATCGGGAAAAGAGAAAAATTCGTTAAAGAGGGGCTCGGTAAATCGGGGTCCGACTGTAAAAGATAGATTACAAAAATATCCCACCATTCCTGTGTTTAGTGAAGGTTTTTCCATCTGTGTTTTTCTGCTCGACATTAAGGTTTGACAATCATAGGCAGTATATGTATGACGTTGTTGCCAAGTATGACAAAGTACACATGCAAAAACGATGATAAAAATTAGATAGTGGTAAGGCATGAATAACTGCCTTGGAAATGTCCTTGGCCTTGTTTGTGTATAATGTATAACTTTTGAATATAAGTATGTAACTTTTTTTTCTTTTCTTGTGTGTTATATATAAATAAATATAAATGCCATTTGCATTTCTAGAAAGTATCTCTTAAGAGTTGCGATCCTCTTGTTTAAGAAATCATTTAAAAAAAAAAAATTCAAAACAGCATTTCAAACAGTGCTTCAAAAATATTTGAAGAAAAGTTTGTTTAAATTGTTGTTGCTGTCGAGTCCATTCCGAAGGGAAGGAATGAAAGTTGCCAGAGCCTGATAGATGGCGACACATCCTATCTCCACCTCTACAATTTATACTCTGTTTCACCTTAACTTGGCAGCATTAGGAAGGGTAGGAAATGTAACAATCCGCTTGAAAAATAGTTCCAACTTGTTTTGGAATTTAAATTAAAGCAAATGCATAGAAAATTGTTAAAAAGTATCGTGTATTATCGAAATTGTGATTTTAAGGATATATTTTAGTTAATTACACCTTAAAAGCATTTATTCTTTAATACCTGTAAACGAATACAGTTGAAAAACAACAATTTCATGAAACTTCACTTGGCTAAAAACCGGTTTTCAAGATTACATCCTTGGCGGAGTTACCTAAGCATTGCCGCCAAATCAACGCCATTCGCTTGGCGTCTTTGCTATCGTTCATATATACAATTTTGATATCTCGTGCTACTATCTTTGTTCTTGTTTTTTTGTTTTTGTTGTTGACATTTTAAATATGTCTGAGATAGAAATGTCACCAACCTCGCTGTATACACCATCGAAGCGAGGAAAATCTATCCGAAGCGGAGCTCGGAAAAACATATTGAATGTTTAATTCTCGACTTCGAGAAGAAAACCCGCAAGAATCCATCAGAGAAATCGTGAAAAATGTTTATGAACTGATTGGCGTTTCGAAAAGATCTGTTTTCCGTATGAAGAAAGAAAAGAAGGCATTAGGTGCTGTAAGTTCTCCTGGTAAAAAACAACCCGGTGCCGTAGGCAAGCGTAATAGGCTGGTGAAATATGACTTCACATTGCGTGCATTCGGTGAAAAATTCATAGCTTTTTTCGAAAAAATGAGATTCCTACATTAACCAAAGTTCTGAAGGAAGTAAATGATGATGTTGAAATTTGTGCTTCTGTTTTTCTTAAATTAACATACATAAACGGCATTTATACATGAAATGTGAATAATTATTTCATTCGGATTTAAAGGCGATAAATTCTTAAAAAACAAGATAGAAATTTGTATTTTATAAACGGATGTAATAAATAAAAATTAAAGAAAAAAGAGCCGTTTATTTTGAAAGTGGCCTAAGTCACTTAAAAAATCAAGTTAATGAAAGCATGAATTACAATTTAACGGCATTTTTTCATTTAAAAAACATTGCTATCAATATGTTGAGAACTATTGAGATTTTGTTCGAGAAAAGTTTTGCTAGTTTATTCATCAATTTTTCTAAACATATTGAAACGTAAGCCCTTAAATATCTCCATTAAAAAAGTTGCATATACTATTTTCCAAAAAAAAAAACCCAGCTTTTATATACAATTTTAATGAAAAAAATTTTCACAAGCATTTTTTCCCCCCTACTCGCCAAATATGGTGATATTTATTCGTTTAGTCACTCTCTTCTCGTACAGTAACCCGGCAGCGGCTGTGATTCGGTCATCGTACCCTTCCCAATGCTGCCAACTTGAGTTGAAACAGAGTATAGATATAGAACTGGAGGGAAGGGAAATATTCTCCATCCCCCTGCACTCGTGGTTTCTACTACGAAGGCCCACAAGGCTTTCGAACCCACTGATTTAACGATCATGTAATCCGTGTGTACTCGGAGTGTATTTGGTGGCATCGGGTATCGAGCCCAGTCCCTCCGGTCTGGAATCCGATGCTCTAACCACTAGGCTACCCACGGCCGTTTATTTGAATTATTTTGATATAATGAATGTCTATATTAGATTTTATTCTTAAGACGTATCTTAGGATTTTTAGGTACGAAAAAGAGAATTTTAGTTTTAATCATTGTAGAGTTATCCATATGTATGTGTGTCCTTTCATCCTTTAATGAAAATATTTAAGAGGAGTCAGGTAGAAATGTTGCAGTTAAAATAATCATTATTAATTTTTGCTTAAATAAAAACAATTAGCATAAATAACCAATATATATTTATTAGAACTATAAAGCAATTCTTTTTCAAATTAATTTCTTGTATTGCAAAAAGCTGCTTTTTCAATCTTTGAATATTTTTTTATTAGAAATCTAAAATTTGCAAGAGAAAGCACAAGCTATTAAAATTATTCGCTCAATAATAAGTTATTTCAAAATATGTCATTAATTAAAAATATGAAATTCGCTAAGTGATCGTAAAAATATTATTTAAAGATGGGATCATTTTTATCTGATTTCAAGCAATGTGCTTAATTATTCTTTTATTAGAAATTTATTTAGATGTACCAGAGAAGAACTTTTAATAATGTCCAATTGTGGTAGGTTTGGTTGGAAGATTTTTATTCCAACAAGACAATAACCCAAAACAAGGAAGAATATTCAGTATCTTAATAATTGTAATCGGAAAATAATTTCATTTTCGCAAACCGAAGACATTGATGCCATCGCTAAATTTGAGTTCTCTGTTCGAAAAGGCAGTTCAAAATCATATACTGATGAGCAAGGATAATTTGAAACGTGTTCTAAAAGAAGGAATGCATGAAAATGTCTCAAACTGAAAAAATTACTTGAATCCAAAGAGAATCTAATGGTCTATAATAATGGGCTACAACAATTATTATCAAATACTAGCCGTTACCCGCCCGCTTCGCTGGGTATTTCATGATATTTTATAAATTTTTACTGCTTATATATATATATAAATTATTGATATCTAAGTCCTAGCATTAAGAATTCGATTGTATTGAAAAATATACTTATACCTGTAACTGTCACCTGTTGATAAAAAAAAAAAGTTCAGAACTCATATAATTTGTATTTTCTAAAAATCTCTAAAATTGAAGTATAGAATGATGTTAGTTCTTTCGTAACTCAAAAACCAAGTGGATTCCCGCAAAACCAATTTTCGGTGGATCTCTACTCCGTAAATTGAACATGCAAGCCAAATTTCAAGTCTAAATCTAACAGAAAAAAAACAAAAGTTTTACTATCAATATCCCCGTAATCCCTTTGAGAGCCGTTTTCCAAAATTACCGCTCTTAGCGGATTTCAATTCAAAAAAAAGAAAAATGCAAACCAAATTTCATTATTATAGTCCTTGTAGCTCGAAAAAAGGAATTTTTTGTCAATACATCCCAGTAATCCCGGAGAAGGTATGGATGTTTGTGTGTTGTAATCCTTTCTTCTGTCTGTGTTGTATCTCCCCGTGTTATACAATGCGTGGTGCACGGGGTTTATAAATGTTAAAACAAAAAAAAATACATCCCAGTAACCCCCTGCACTCCCCCCAGAACTTGATTTGCTTAAAATACATTCTTAGTGGATCCCTATTCAACAAAAGAAACATGCTTAACAAATTTCAAGTATTTGAGTCTAACAATTAAAAACAGGAATTTTTTTCTGTAACTCCTCTTGACCCCTCGCAACCATCCTTAGGAGTCAATTTTCGTTTTACTCTTTGTTAGAGGAACTCTATTCCATGAAAGGAACATGCTTACTAATTTTCAAGCAGGATGATCAAATAGTTTAAAAATGGAAATATTTATCGATTACGCCTCTTAATCTCCCGAAATTAAATTTGGTAGTTGATATTCGCGAAACCCATTTTGTAGCGGTTCTCTACTTTACGAAAGGAATCTGCTTATCAAATTTCAAGACTGTACGTCTAATAGTTTAAAAATGGGGATAATTATCTATAACAACACTTGAGCCCCCGCAAAGCCACTTTTGAGTCTGTTTTCACAAAACCCATTTTGTAGGAGAACTGCACTCTATGAAAGGAATCTGCTTAGCAAAATTTAAGACTGTGCGTCCAATAAATTAAAAATGCAAAACAAAAAACAAAAAAAAAATTATCAATAACGCCCCTTGAACCCCCACAACACCATCTAGGGGTCGATTTTCACAAAACACATTTTGTAGTTTATCTCTATCCTATGAGAGGAATCTGCTTACCAAATTTCAAGACTGTGCGTCTAATAGTTTAAAAATAGAAATAATTATTTATATCTGCCCTTAACCCCCCGCAATACCCCTTGGGGTTTAATTTTCTCCAAACCCGTTTTGTAGCGGATATTTACTCCATGAAAGAAACATTCCTACCAAATTTCAAGCAGGTAGGTCAAATAGTTTAAAAACGAAAATATTTATTGATTACGCCACTTAATCCCCCGCAACGCCACTTAGAGGTATGTTTTCACAAAACCTTCTTATAGCTGATCTCTACTCTATGAAAGAAATATAGTTATCAAAGATAAAGACTGTGCGCCTAATAGTTTAAAAATGGAAATGATTATCTATAACGCCCCTTAAGTCCCGCAACGCCACTTGGGGTAATTTTCACGAAACCCATTTTGTAGCGTATCTCTAACCTATGAGAGGAATCTGCTTACTAAGTTCAAGACTATACGTCTAATAACTTAAAAATCGGAATTTATAACGCCCCTTAAACCCCCCGCAACAACCCTTGGTTGTCAATTTTCCCAAAACCCATTTTGTAGCGGATATTTACTCCATGAAAGAAACTTACGTACCAATTTTCAAGCAGGTAGGAGAAGTAGTTTAAAAACGGGAATATTTATCTATTACGCCACTTAATCCCCCGCAACGCCACTTAGAGGTCTGTTTTCACAAAACCTTCTTATAGCTGATCTCTACCCTATGAAAGAAATCTATTTATTAAATATGAAGACTGTGCGTTAAATAGTTTAAAAATGGAAATAATTATCTATAACACCCCTTAAGTCTCACAACGCCACTTGGGGGCAATTTTCACGAAACCCATTTTGTAGCGTATCTCTACCCTATGAGAGGAATCCGCTTACTAAGTTTCAAGACTGTACGTCTAATAACTTAAAAATCGGAATTTATAACGCCCCTTAAACCCCTCGCCCCCGCAACAACCCTTGGGGGTCAATTTTCCCAAAACCCATTTTGTAGCGGATATTTACTCCATGAAAGAAACTTACGTACCAATTTTCAAGCAGGTAGGAGAAGTAGTTTAAAAACGGGAATATTTATCTATTATGCCCCTTATTCCCCCGCAACGCCACTTAGAAGTCTGTTTTCACAAAACCGGTTTTGAAACCGATCATTATTCTACGAAAGGAATCGATATATATATATATTAAATTTAAAGACAGTGCGCCAAATAGTTTAAAAATGGAAATAATTATCTATAACGTCCCCTAAGCCCCTGCAAGGCCACTTGGGGGTCGATTTTCACCAAATTTATTTTGCAGTGGATCTCTACTATATGAAAGGAATCTGCTTACCCAATTTCAAAATTGTACATTGAATAGTTTAAACATGGAAACAATTATTTATAACGCCCCTTAACCCCCCATAACGCCCCTTGCTTTTCGAATTTCGGAAAATCCGTTCTTAGCTGATGTCTACTCTATGGAAGGAACATGTCTACCAAATTTCAAGTCTGTAGGTTGAATAGTTCCAGAGATATCGTGATTAGTCAGTCAGTCAGTGAGTGAGTCGCTTTTCTCCTTTATATATATAGATATTAAGAAATCAGTTAATGTATTCCCGATATTTTGAAGTAAATACCAGAAAATATTTCTTTAAAATGCTGCTTACGCTTTTATTTTCAATAGCTCTTTTTTTCTGCCTAGTTACACATAATAACTTATTTGTTAGTAAAGGCATTAAAATTTATTATAACTTATTACGCATTTATTTCGTTTAAACAGAACAGTGTAATTTCGATCTTTATAAATGTATGTAAAAGGGGATTTTATTTTTTTAAGAGAATTCAAATTCTCTTTTTAGATATTTTTTTTTAATTCTATATTCATTAATAGCACCACAACATCATTTGCATGATATAAATTTCAGTAAAAATAAATAATATGAGTTCATGTAATTTTGTAATGAAAAAATGTTTTTAAATCCGTACTAGGAGTAGTTTATTTGTATTCAAAATATAAAAAAACAAAAATTTTCCATTAGGTAAAATATGTAATCTCATAAAATCAGTGGGATAAAGCAAGTAATAAGTTCAGTATATAATTAATGAAAACCAACTTTTATTATATGAAAGTCACTCTAATAATTTCTAACAATTATCATGAATAGAAAGCGAAACTTTCCATAAATCACGTACTTTACAATACAACAATATTAACAATGTAATAATTACTTCAAAAGATTTAGCAATAATTGAGTAAACAGATGCTCGAATCAAAATTGCATTCATTCGTTTAATTTCGCTCATGACGATTAGTTATCAGGGTTCACGAAATATTCCCTCCCGATTTATTTTAATTATATATAGATATTTATAAGCTGAAAAACTAAGAAATTATTTGACTGGATATATTCAAGAAAATGTTATGTATCCAATGTCCTCAAAAAATCGAAACGATTGGTTTCTTCCGTCTATATGCCAAACCTATCCACAAAGCGTGAAAAAGAAAACACCGAGGCTTTACTGGTGGTTCGAAAAATTGGAAAAACTGGAAAATATTAGAAAAATTCTGGTATGTACTGTCAAGAGAAAAAAATGATGCATTTTTCATCTAACTATAGAATTCATATTTCGGATCTAAGTTCACCCAATAATATATCTAGTTTACTATGCTCCATTCTTTTTTGGACCGAAATTCTACCCGAATCAGACGGAAAGACACCATTTCATTCAAAACGGATCATATTTCCCATTCTTCTATCCACGGGAATCGTCGATTTTTGTGCCATAACCATATTAAAAGTTAGTCAAATAAGTTGGAAATTAACCATAAGCCGTTTTGTACCCGAAATCATGAGTTTAGTTATGTAGTGTGCTCTGTACCGTAAACGAATGAATTTGAAAAAGATTCTGCACAAATTACAAGGAATATCACCATCTAGCTACGAGATAATTTTAAGTTTTTTTAGTACTTTTTCTCCCTTTAATGCCTGCCGTTTTTTCAGCTCTATGTGCCATTTATAATCACTCAATTTCTCCTTCGTATAAGCATACTTGCGGATATTTTATAAAAAATCCCTTTCCTTGAATTATACTTCTATTTATTAAAAGAATGATTCACTTTTTGATGTATCCAACATTCCATTTCTTAATTCTTCTTCTGTACTGCATTATATGTTTGCGTTGTTCTTCTTTCATCAGAGAGCTTGCTCACAATGTTACACATTTCTCTCCTGAGGTGTTTGAACCTTTCGAACAGCTTAATATCCTCCGAAGCAAAGCAAAGATTGACTATCTTTTGGATCTCATACAAGATGTTTTCTCTGTACCGACATTCTTCCTGGTTTTGGCAAACTTCGTGTCTTGTTACAAAATAATTGGTTGGAATTTCTTTACCCACTGGGAAGAAGTAAGATTAATACACCATTTAACTTACGATACCGGATCTTCTATGTGTCTGATTGATGTTCTATGAATTGCTGGTGGATTGCCATCGGAAGTGGATAGTTTAAAAAAGAAATTTTTATAAAAAGGCACATCTGAGGCTTATATCTGTTCCCACATCGAAAGAAACACAATTTAAAAAAAAAAACTGCTTCAGGAGCCTAAATTCTGTTTTATTGGTTGGGATATCTTACCTTACAAAAGAAGTTTCATCCTTCCTATCAGGGGGGATTTGTTTACGTATACAGCACTTGTTTTTACTGTGAAATAAAACATTAAATGTCTAAGAATTATAAATTTTTCTTTATTTGCTGAAATACATTTTCTTTTTTTATAATAATAGTTAAGTTGTTGCATAATATAAGTATATTTCAAGGGACTATTATTTTATGATTTAAGCTCATTGCTTATGAGAATCAAGAATCAGAGAAAGTGTTTTTTAAACACAGTTTGCAAGGAAATATGTAGCATATTTTACAACCTAAATCTTTTTCTTTATTTTTGACAAGGATGTGTAATGCATATAAAAAGTAAAATCTTTTTCCTGTAACCGTTATAAATTTTACATAAACTTTTGGAAATACTAGGAAAGAAGGCATAAATATTAAAAAGCATAAATGGTGAATTTTGTTACTTATAATTTATATTTTGTCTAAAAAGTAGTCCTAAATACCCAGATACTTTTAACCTTAAGGGGGTTCACCCATGTGACGGCCTGTTTTTTAAGCACTCTTAGGGAACTTTTTTTGACGACCAGTAAAATGATAGAACTTTAAATTTTTTATTATTTATTTATATGTATTTTAAGAGTATGTATATAAATGTTCAGCCGTAAATATCCAATTGAACGCGAGTTACAGTGCTCTGAACTCACCCGCCTCGAAAAAATGGACGCTCACTTCCTCCACGATTCCGGATGATTAGCTTATCTGAAATAAAAAAAATTACGGCATTTTAATCTATAAGCTTAAATGCGCAGAATGGACTATACTCATTTGAAAATACCAAAAATTGAACTTTTGGTACACCTCTGAAGAAAAGATTTTGATTTCATGGGGGAGGGGTTGTTATGTTTTTCTTATAAAAAATAGAAACATTTTAAATTTTGGAATTATCTTAAACCATTTGGTGCTTATATATGTGCTGAGTATACCCTATAACTTTGAAGTCATTCGGTCTAGCCGTTCTTAAGATATGATGGAGGAAAGTTTGTAAAACACAGTTTTTAGAAAAGCGCGTTTAAAGTTTCAAGTCCGACTAAAACAATGAAAATCTTAACTTAGCACTACGAACATCTGCTCCTCTAACGCCTGCTTCTTTATAACGACTTCTAATTTTAAAAAATGTTCCGTGTTCTAGAAAATCGACCAATTTTGTTCACGGATATGTTCAGCTATCCTCCGGAAACCCCTAGTTTTTACCGGTTGAGAATCCTTGGCATAATACAAATTCGAAGAATGAAACCTCACATCAAACGTATTATCATCATAGTTAAATTACTGCTTGAAATAACGAAGATCATTTCCAAAGGACTTTTATAAAATTTAAAAGTGCCCGAATAGTTTTCGTCTGTAAAAAAAATGGGTGATTTATTAGTCTGAGCTCTTATCAAAGTCGCACTAAAAGGCAACAACGAGAACGACATCTGAGCTGGCACCCCCTCTCCAAACTACGACACTACGCAAAAGGAAGGACTTTGAGCCACGACAGATTTAACGTACATCAGACCCCTGAAAGTGAGGGTTCTTCGGAGCCACAAAGGGCTTGAACTCATGAATTAATTTGAATTGCATACGTAATACCAAATTTTAACATATTTTAATACAAAAAATACTTGAATTGAAAATAAATATCATTAGTCTAATGTTTAGTTTCAAAACGCTGAAATTTTCTTAATGAATTCTTATATGAAAACAAGTTTAAAGCTAAGAGGTCAATCCAAATTGTAAAAATGATTGAGCAAAGTCAAATATGGCCCAAGTTTTGAGCCCTCCGTGGGCTTAGTGTAATAGAATTATGTTAGGCTTTTTTTTTCACATTAACTCTTTCATATATTCATTTCATCAATTTTTCCTCCTGACGGATAACCAGTTTTTTGAAGTAACCTTTCATATATATCCAATACAAAATACACTTCTCATAGATATATATTACGATTTTGAAAAGTTCATTAGAAATACTTAACACTTTCGGATATTGAAATAAATATTTGTGAGATATGTACAATACATATGCTTTGGATTCAAATTATTTATGTTCCAGTTCCTTAAAAGTATTTATAAGTATAGACCTCTTTTTTACGTCAAAAAATAATAAAGAGGAGCAAAACATTCTCATCCTTTGATATATTAATACGTCCCTTATAAAAAGTAAATACTGTTTTTCTCAAAACCATTTGTATTATTATAATAAAGAATGTATAAGAATAAGACAAAAAAATAATTATTTCAGAATCTGAACACAGTTAAACTATTTGACTAATTAAAATTTGAAAAGTTCTACTAGCTTAAAATCTCTTCTTCAAAACAAATTCATCCTTTTGAATTTAAATAAATCATTTGCTAAAAAATAAATGTCATAAAGTATCTTAAACCTTTCCCCCCGTAATTCTTTAAAGTAATGTTGAAGTAATTATGTTTTTTTATAATCTAAATCGACTAGTTACAATACACAAACTACAATAAATATTTAATCAAATTAACTTAATATCGCAAAACAAAAGTATGAATTCGAAATTAAAAAGAAAAAACATGGAAGGCAAAAATAATTCGTTATAAGATTCCTATCATAAAAGAAATAAGCAATAAATATGTAATAATTATCTTTCGTTTCGGCATTAAAATAGATTGTATGACATAACCAAATGTGTGATTCCATGATGAAACATTCATTGAATTTCGTTCTTTTTTTCCCAAGTTTACAACTGAATTAATTCTGCTACTTTGAAAAAAAATGGAATACAATTTATTGCCAAATACTTATTTCCAAAGTCGCATAAAAATAATAATGATAAGACTGAATGAACTGTTCAACAGACGATATTTTATTAATAAAATAGAGACGTTGTTAGATTTTCGAAAGACAGACGATTTTAGCAAAATATTTCAAATCAAAATATAAACTTTAAGAATCGACATACAGCAGAGAGATAAATAATGCAGAATGATTATTATAAGTTCAATTTTTTTAAAGATTATTAGACACACAATTGATAAAAAAAACCTCAAATTGTATACTACATCATCTCTTCTCTCTCTTCTCTCTTTTAGCTTACTGCAAACTTTATATTTTCCTATTAACAACTTATCTACGTATTTAGGCGGGTAAAATTATAGAGCAAATTTTATTTTCGGTAAAATAAATTATCATCGCGCGTGTTGCGATTATACAAAAATAAATAATGGAATAGAAACGAAAAGTATGTAAAATTTGTTTTTGAAGACATGTTCAGACAATTTTGCTTAAGAAATCTGTCTTTTTTTATTACAAAGTAATACTTTAAAAAAAAAGAAGCTATTATAGATGTAATTTCTGTGATATTCCATTTTTGTATCGATTCTTCATTAGAAAATTAATAATTTACACTTTGCATACAAATATTGTTCATGCATATTATTCATGTTTTAATTACTTTCGAGAAATAACTCAGTTGTTAGCCAAGACGCTACGGCTCCATATGCTTTATCACTACCTAGATCAGATCGGCACCCTATCCATCTACAGTGGGTCCCTTCTCATGTAGGCCCGGGAACGAAGAAGCGGATGATCTTGCGAAAGCGGCTGCCAGTGATCCTGTGGACCCGGAAGACCACAGGGTCCTTACGTCAACAGAGATCTACTCCAGGATCTACCATGTAGATCCTGGGTTGTTCCTCCTGTACACCCATGGCATTTTCAAAGACATACTGGATCCGCCATATCATTCAAGGGTTCCAGATCGTATCAGACGGCATTCTCGCGATTTTCGACTGGTCACCTAAGATGCATGAATTTTGAAGATCGTAAAAGAAGCTACCCAATTTGCACCAAATGTGAGATCAGTCCTTTCTCCCCAGCACATTCTACAATGTGTGGGGTTTTCATGTGAGGAGGCTGTTGCTCCCCCCTGGCTGTTCTTAGACTTTGGGAAGATAAATGGACTCATGGATCTGGTCTAGTTTCACTAGACCAGATGGGGATTAGTTTCCCACCACCGCTACCTTTATCTTAAAAATTATGCGCATCAATTATTTTATTAGAACCATCAATTTCATGCTTATGGAGGTCCAACTTTTAGAAATATTTTGGAAAATGAGAAAGTTTTTGTGTTTGTATATAAAAGGCAAAAATATTGGCAACAGCGAGGCCCATGAACTGGTTGGTTCAAAACACGCAATTGCATTTAACATGTGACTTGACATCACATGAATAAAATTCATTCTTTAGTTTGGATAAATTAATAAAGCGTACGTCAGCAATGTTCCAATCAGGGTAAGAATGGAGTTCCGCGTGTAGGAAAAAATGTTGCACCCATTCAACACAAAATCTGGTTTGTCTAGAATTTCTCTTTTAAGCTGCTGGTCTTCAGAACTTAAGACCATGAGATATCTACAATGAGCTCTTTTGTAGAAGGCATCCTTCAGTTTGCTTTGCTCTATCGGCAGTCCCCCAGCAACCCAGAGAAGGACCATTAGAGAAACAAAATTAGGTATACCATAAAAGACACACGACACTGTGATGATCAGCGACTGATTGCCAGTGAGAGTTCTTCCCAAGGAAGAGCAGCAGATGAAAAAATTCGCTAGAACTACAAAGAAAGATGGCAAAGAAAAAATATCTTGTATGTTTTCTATAAGACATCGTCTACCCTTGCCTTTTGCCTGAGGATATGAATTTGCACTGACGGTCCGAAATCCTCAGGTGAATACTGAAGTACCTCTCGAGTGAGACAGTTAAAATATGAAGAGCAGTGCAAGCACAGATTGCAGAACAAAACCGTAACTAGAGAAGGGTATGTAGTATGAGCAAGAAACATCAGAAAGGTTTGGATGCTTATTATATATATCTGTATTGTAAGACTTTTCACTTCATAACCATAAGCATAGAACATTGAAACTATTATTTTGTCGGAAAGTAGGGTGATTGTAGTAGAAAAAATAAATGGAAAGCTTAAGAGAATCAACACCATGATGTTTGTTTTCTTGTTACGAACAGCAGGGCATAACTTCCCGAAAATTTTCAGGAGATTCGTCAGCTTATTTTGTTTTCGTCGTAAGGAATGCCAAGTTATTAAATTACTGATCAGTGAAAACATGTACGTTGTGAATCTTTTTAAACCATCTCCACTTTGAAAATGTATTATACTTAGGACCAGCACATCCAAAATCTGTGATAGAAACAGGAAATATAAGACAAACCACAGTTTTCGTAACTGAAGATTTTTACTGAATTCTGCGACATGTCCGGTCAGAAGAAGGAACGAAAACAGTAAGTTCGGTAGATCCGATTTCGATTTACGTGAATTAGGAATCGAAATTGTAAAAGAAGATTTGGGCAACTGGGGTACATGGAATACAGAAGAGGAATCATAAAATGGTGAATTATAAACAGTTTCTACCTTCTTCACCTGAACTTGTTTTGGCATATTTATAAATCTATTTAACAGTTGTTAAAGTAGGAAAAACCAGGTTGTCCTGATTTCTGGTTATTTTGATACACTCGGTATTCGGAAATAGTTTGAGATAAGTTTGTTTTTTACTCTTGAAAAATTTAATAATGTGAAACAGAACCTACCAAAAATTGGTAGGAATGATTTTTTTTTTAAAAAGAAGAAGAAAAAGTTTTTTTTCCCCTTCTGAAATGTTCTAAAACTGGATTCGATGTTAACTATCTTTTATTAACATCCAGGTAGTATTTTCCTTTTATTTTGAAATTCCATATTCATAAAAGGATGTTGAGTCAATTCAGTTCTTGAAACAGGAATCCATTAAAACCAGGCCAGCATATATATTTACCCACAAATTTTATAATATTGAACTAATTTTTGTTCTTTTTTTGGAAATTCTGTAACTGCTTTCAGCTACCTAAGTGATTATTTTCCAAATGTTTGGTTTCCTTAGATTCTTGAGACTAAAACGGAATAATTCATTGCTCAAAAGTACTCTTCAAACTGATCAGAAACCAAGTAATATGTCGATACTTATTACCAATTTAATGATTACCGATATTAAAATTATTATATTATTTTTTAAAATCATCTGGAGAAAAGTACAGTATATGAAGGATTTGTAGATTGAAAACCTGTATTCATTTTTAGGATGAGCGTTTTATGAAAATCACATTTCTATTCGTGAGTGACATCATAAATTGATATCTGGATTGTTGTCATAATAAAAAACTTTTTTCAAATTTTCTCCATTGAAGGAGTAATACATATTTAATATATTGTGATTATTCAATATATTATTCAATATTAATAAATATTTAATATATTGCGTGAAATTCCCATTTTTTTAAAACTTATTTTGATATAAGTTGAAATCGAGGTTTGATTTGGATAACTTAAGAAAAATCAATAGAGATGTAATGAAAATAGCCTGCTGTTAAAATAAATGTACGTTTTTTTACCGACTACCCTTTACTCATTAATTTCTACCCTATTTGTTGAGATTATTTTATTTGCGTGAACTTTCCGTGACTAAAATCTCTTTGAAAAATATGTTTCTGAAATTGAAATGCAATTTGAAATGAGATACGATTTTAAAACTTGTATTTGTGTTCAACGATAATAAATTTTGTCAGATAACTGTGTTTATCTGAAACATAATGTAATATGCTTAAGCTATATTAGTAATGTTCTAAATAATTGCTTTCTGCACCAGGGGTTTTTCGTTGCAACTCTTATTAATATATATATACAAAAATTCCGTCTAATATCCTTTTTTTCATTAATTTTTAATTCTCTAGTCCAGTCCTTCAGGACAACTGTTTAATTATTTTAACTAGCTACCCGCCTAACGGGAACCTTTTGAATTACATCCATCCACCCATGGAGACCATAGGATTTCCCGCCGAGTATAAATAGTAAGATCTCTGGAAATACCTCCTTTCCGTGTTTTTTTGTTGTTGTTTTTTGTTGTTTTTCGTAATGTGATTAGTTGAAACAGGTGTGTGTGTATTTTTGTTGTGTGTGTTTTATTTGTGATGCTGTCGATATATGTTCGTGTGTCTCTACATGCTCAATGTACAATAAACCGGATTAACCAATCACAATACTGCCTCATAGATTTCGTAAATATCGACCATTTAAAATATGACCAACCTTATAAAAAGCATTACCAAAATAGCAACGCCCCACAGTGGGCAGTTTTCAGGATCTGGCGCATGGAAATCATTTTGGGACTTTAAAGTCTTCATTATTGTATCTAATGATCAAAAATCATTGTAATTAATCCAGGAGGAGGTCACACTGGGGGGGGGGGACTGAGTCACCTCGATCCTTTTTTTTAATAATTATTTTTACTGTACTCGATAAAAATCATGAATAATTTGTGGAAACCTCTGGTTAACCCTTACATCCGAACCTTTCTGTCTATCTGTAAACCGGCTAGATGTGTAGGAGGAACTAAACAACCAACAGACATTATTCCAATCTAATTTGATTTATTAATTCTTATTAAGGATTGTGAAATAGATACAACACAATTCTAATTAAGGTATATAAACAATGGTAGAGTGCAGAGGTGAGATACTCAAATACGGGGATAATATTACAGAACCTCAACTAAATCCAAGACAGCTTAAATACGCTCATTTACAATTACGTCACATACTAATAATAAGCTTTTATTTAATCAAGTTTACGATACCTGACTCCTTAATGCTTCGGATACTTCACGGGAAACTTCAGGCCCTTTCTTTAGCTTGATCAAACGACGATGGCTCCACGCTCTGTAATCTTTAATTCCACTGCTTTTAAATCTTTACTAACCACTTCTACTTGCACACATAAAACGTATCAACTTCAGCTTGTTAACAACTACGTGTCAACAGATCACTTGCTTCACTTTACTTAACTTGACCTCTTATTTCACTCTCCTTCAAATCACGTTTGGTTTCTCGATGAAGGTTGGTTGAAATAAATATTTTGTATTAAAGCCAAAAGAAGAAATTAGTAGAAACGTGTATAGATCCGTCACAAATTTAATAAAGAGAAAGTATATTTATCTACTTTTAATGATTTTTCAATTTTTCTTTGATAGTTTGAGAAAAAATATCAGCCAAACTGAACTAAGAAGTTTCAAATGTGCGTGACTTAAATAAAGAATACAAACCACAGACAATTTTCGCTAACATTACAGGAATTTTATTTACAGGTAAAGTTGTCATGCGTTGTTCAAGAGTTATTGTAGTTTTATTGTCCTTTGATGATTGACAAACAGCACATTGAATTTTTGCTTGCTTTGTCTTTTTGACGGAACAAAGTTTGTGACGGATCTATGCGCGTCCTTCCACTAATCCTCTAGGGAAATCTTTGGGCTATAAATATCAACAACCCTTTCTGAAGAAGAAACCGTGATATGAAGATTAAGTCAGTTATATATTGTATACTTTTGCTTGCTAAAGCGATAAATAGAGGAGAATAGATGATTAGACGAAGTTGCCTGGAGATTCAAATATTAAGAAGTTGAAGAAAAGGAAAGATATCGCCGATCAAATATTAGTTATATTGATAGAGCGTTTCGGGCTTTGAATTGAATTACTATTCACTTTTTGTCCCGCTGTAGGTTCTTAATTCAACTATGAAGATATCATCCACATCAAGAACAGAAAAGTTAGTCCATCTTTAGTGGCTAAAGATTTTATTTGTTTTAAGAACCACACAACACACACAATTAATGCAATATTTAAACTCACTTATGCTAAACATTAAACTATTGTTCACACCATTTTGTTTCTGATGCTACAGGGCGTAGCTGCCATTCCTTCCTCCACCATTGTTGTTCTCCTCTTTTTCTCCATTACGATGGCAGCGCCGCTTATATAGTTTTGTTTTAGTCCGGTGAATCTTATAAATTGTTAAAAAGATTTAAGTGACGATTGGTCACACAGCTACTGTGTAAATCAAATATTAAAGTAGGGGATTGATTTATAAAAGCTGGATCAATTTATTAGAAGTCTTCTCAGAATTCGCGACTCTCGTTGCAAAATCCCCCGTACTCTTTTCTGAGAACATCTCATCCTATCTGATTCATTAAATTGCGTCTGTGATAATTAGTGTGCTGAATAAATAGTTAAAAACTATCATGTTGAGTCGTCCTTCACTTCCTCCCACACTTCTAGCCGAGAGTAGGTCTAGAGTGTCGCAACTTTTTGAAAAGTTTCTGCTGTTTTTGATTTTTTTCCCTTTTTCTATAAATTGTTATTTGAAAGTTCAATGAAAAAGCTTACCCTACTTATTATAACATTTTAAAAACCTACACAAGAGGCAATTCCTTCGGTGGCGTGGCTACAGCGGACATGATTTGAGCGGACACATAACATTTCGTGGGCTGAGCGGACACTTTGAAACTCATCATGGTTTGAGCGGGCACATCTTTCCCCCCATCTTATAACAGATTCGATTACCGAATTCCAAGGATAAATACATTTTTACCAATCAAATTTAATTACTTGTATTAAATTGTTAAGATGTTATAGTACGAATTCATTTTAAACATAGCGAAATGTAATAGAAATAAAAACTTTCAGAGAAATATTTAAAAATTAATAGTAAGTAACAATATAATGAAGTGTATGAACGAATTTCAGGAATTTTACGGGAAACTGTATTTTAGCGTCAAATAAATATTAGAACAGATGCAGTTGCCATAAAAGTAATTAGTTTCATTAATGTAAGTAAAAATAAATTCTAGAAGTAAAATATACAAGATACAAGTAGATAAAAGAAAAATAAATATAAGTAAATAAATACTAACTAACCTTTATTATAAAGGCATAAATATCATTTATCATCGGATTCAATCCAACCTAGTTACAAAACTTAAAGATTTTAGATATATTTCTAGATTGTTTGATGCTTCGAATTTTTTTAGGATGTTTTCAATTTTGTATATGTTCTCCCCCCCCCCTTTTTATTCCAGGGTTGCCAAATTCTCTGGATTTCAAATTAAAAGACACTTTTTGTGTTTCTTATTTTGTATTTTAACTAATAAGTGTTAGTATTTATTTTTACTTACATTATGAAACTAATTACTCTTATGCATTTCATTTTTTCTTCTTTTTTTTTGAGTGAAGTCTAAATAACATATTTCTGTTAACGCCTTTTTTTAATGTAAAAGTACTATGATACTAGTCGAAAGAATATTTCCTGAAGATTTATCGGTTTGCCCGTTCACTGTACGGGCACTTATGTTTTCTTCTTTCTGTATCTTAGATTTGCACATATTTTTAATTGTTATATAGAGATTATTAGTGCTACTGTTTCTAAGATATGCAGTTTGTTCATGGTACTGAAATACATCTCATCCGAGATTTTCTCTGTAGCGAAGGTGGAGATTTTTCTTTGAAAACAGGAATTTAGATTGTTGAAAATATTCGATAAATAACAGAGATATTTACAAAGCAATGTTGCTTTACAAGTTTGTTGCTTCAGAAAAAAATGAAGACAGAAAAATAATCCAAAAAAAGCCGATAATATCTCTGTCCTCACTGCAATGCAAGACAGTATTACATCATGGTTCAAACTATGTGTGCGCACAAAATCCTCAACTGTTTAAAAAATAGGACGAACATGAATTTTTTTAAAGGATGAGATAAATTCTTTTAATTTATTCAATTAAAAGTAATTTTTTTATTTTCGATATCAAAAAGGACAAAAATGTACTTGCCGAAATTCCTTCATAGATCTTAAGAAAGGGAATCTTTTTCGACAATCCAACATAGATGAGGAGGTATAATGTCTGGGAGTGCATAGGAAGCCTTTAAGGTTGGTAATCTGGAAGTTAATGAATCAACACTGTACAAAATTGATTCCTTGAACTTATTGAAGTAAAATATCAGGGCAAGTGCCGTGAAGCTTGCGGTGAGGGATGGTTTTTATACTTTCAGCAGGACAGAGGTACCAAGCTAATGACCTGCATAGTGAAATCAGGGCTGTTCTATCATGTCCCAAACAAAATCCCTAAGTAGTCCCAGTCCCCAGACCTAAATAGACTCATGGACAAAAAAATTAGCTCACCAAGAAATAATTGCGGGATCGTAACGAAACTTGGCATGAATTTACATTTCGGAGAGATATGCAAATGATTAGAAATGCAGCGTGATTGCGTATTACGTATAGCCCGTAGAAGGCATTTAACTTCGTTCTCCATGGACAGGTAACCAAAGCTTGTTTGAGTGTGCTGGATCGTTTACAAAGGAAGATTGAGGTAGACATGTCATTATGCCGTTTGCGAAGACAATATGAACAGCTGTCGCAGTTTGAGAGGGGGAGAATCATCGGCATGATGGAAGCTGGTTGTCAGCTAGGTGAGTAGCTCGTCAATTAGGCCGCTCTGATTGTGTTGTGAGGAGGTGTTGGGACCAGTGGATCCGAGAAATTTCATTTACACGTAGATCAGGCTCAGGATGCCCTCGACAGACTAGTCGTCGAGAAGACCGCAGCATCGTAAGAAATGTACGCGTACAGCCAACTGCTTCATCAGGCTCCATCCAGGCACAGGTAGCACCTTCATTAGAGGCTCCTGTGTCTTCTCGAATCATACGAAGGCGCCTGGCTGAAGGACATTTAAGACCGCAGCGCCCATTACGTGCGCTGCCTTTGACGCCCACCCATCGACGCCTCCGTTTGGAGTGGTGCCGCGCACGAGGAAACTGGACTGTAGCGGAATGTAATCAGGTCGTCTTTAGTGTCGAATCCAGATTCAATCTCAGCAGTGAGGACAACCATGTTCGTGTGTGGAGACCGCGTGGTAGCCGCCTCAATCCTGCCTTTCCTTCACAGCGACACACCACTCCCACAGCTGGTATGATGGTATGGGGTGTCATTGCCTACAATACACGGTCACCCATAGTATTGATCCGTGGCACCATGACAGCTCAGCGGTATATCCATGACATCCTGCAACCACATGTGTTGCCACTCATGCAACGGCTACCAGGAGACATTTTTCAACAAGCCAATGCTCGGCCAACACGGCAAGGGTGCCACAAGACTGTTTCCGCACTGTTACTTCCCTTCCTTGGTCTGCTCGATCCCCAGATTTGTCTCCAATCGAGCATATCTGGGATCATTTGGGACGGTGAGTTGGGCATGCCACGAGTTTGAATGAACTAGAGTCAAGGTTACAGCAAATATGAAACGAAATGTCTCAAGACATCATACAGAACTATTATGCCGTAATGGCCGATCGTATCGCATCGTGCATTCGTGCTAGAGGGGGTTTAACAGGGTATTAAATCCTCCATTTTTTATCTTTTTCGATATGATCCTTTTTCCTTGATTTTCTAATCATCTACTTATATCAAAGTAGTAATTACGTATGTAAAATTTCGTTTTGTTTGTTTTCGTTAAAGTTTCCTTTTGACGACTCGTTCTTGGTGCGCTAGTTTTTTTTTTTTTTTTTTTTTGTCTATGAGTGCATAATACAGCATTTGTGGGATTTGCTCGATTATGAACTTATTTGGTTTTTAACAGCTTAGAGCGACGTAAAATTTTGGAAAGAATGGAGAGTTGAATTTAATTTTCCTCTAATGCGCGTATATTATTTATACAAAACGAGATGCTTTTTTTCCAGTTCATTCTCTTTTAACTTAGATATTTTGCATAAAAACAACAAAAAAATGAAAGATTTGTATTCAATATGGAAATCATCTCCAAAATCTAATCTGTATTTACCCCAATACACATTAAGAACTACAGTAATATATCGCGAATCCGGAGTTGCGATTTTCAAATCTTGTCGAAAATGTTTTTTGTTTGAGGGGGAAAAAATGCTGAAATTGATAAAGTAAATGTAGAAGAATAAGTGATGTTATTCCTTGAAAAAGCAAAACATTGAAGAATTATCCCCCCCCCCCAGATACCACGCCCCCTAGAGAGGTTCGCCTTACAGTTTGAGAAACGCTGCTTTAGCCAGATTAACATAGGCATAACAAAGACAGACATCGGGAAGCTTAAATGCAAATGCCTTCATAACTTTTGCACCTGCCACCAATTCCATATGTCTTTCAGTAATCTAACTGATTCATGATTCATGTTCACGCAAAAAGAAAGAAAAAAGGATATTATTCGAAACCTCTTATAAATTGCATTTTTTTAACCATTCATGTGTTGAAAACAAGTAGTTATTTCTCTTCTGTAATTTAATTTAGTACAATAAAAAATTGATGAAAGTATTTAAAAAAGCAATTATAGCTTATATTTTGTTACACTTCGATCGCTCAATTTCGATGTAATGTAACAAAAAGCCAGTGGCGAAACGGAACTTAAGCTATATGATTATAATGATATGAGATTTTTTCAAAGACTACTTATATTTTAATTACACAGAAGAGTCCCGAAAACTCAGCCTCATGTAAACCGAAGGGCGGTCGAGTTTGGGAAAATGCAGAGTTATAGAGAATGGTATTTAAAAAAATGGTGTACGAGGGTTTTTTCAGAAAATATTGTACTGCACTTGTATGTATTGTTTTCTTGAGAATGCAACCGAAAATAAACTGTCCCAATACCTTTAAACAAAGAAAAAGTACGCACTTTATAATAGGACATAGAGCATTTATTACATGAAAATGAAAATTAGTGAATGCAGACAGTGGCGTAACGGAGAGTATTAGGGCACCCCTGCAAGTTTTGAGCCCCAGGGGCCGATCTTACAATGGATTGAAAAACCATAACATCAGGCCTTAGCCCTACAGTCCTGCCCCCTCTAACGATGCGAGGGTGTACGTTGCGCCACTGTCAAGACCCCCTAGAATACTTTTCAAGGCAGTCGTGAGAAGACTTTTCCAGGGTACGGGTTACTTCTAATTTTTTTAAGATGCTGCAGTCTACCCAGTGGCGTGGTATGGTAAGCTAAGAAAAGAGTCTACAATATTTATTATAGCTAAATAATAAATACAGAATATGTACTTACCTCTTTACTTTACCTTACTTACTCGGGAGAATCAAGCCCACCCAAGGGGTTTCGAGCTGTGAATCGACCCTCCGAGATGTAATTTTATTAAAGAAAACAAAAAAGTGTACAAAGTGGTCCCAAAGGAGGGACCCTCCCCACAAAATTCTTGAGAAAAGGGGGGAAATACAGATGGGAAGCTTTACAATTTTGTATAACATTGCAAATACAAAAAAAAAAAAAAAAAAAAAAAAACACATACACAAACACAACACAAACACCAACGCTGTCTAACTAATGAGACAGAAAAGACATGAAAAAAGTAATAAGAGAAGCGGGGAAACCGCTCCTAAAAGGGGGTTCGAGAAAGGGGAAGAAAAAGATAGCGGAGGTCGAGACATTTTTTTTTTGGTTATATTTTGGAAAGAGCAATAATGGTCGGTTCAGGAGCGGCAGCAGAGTGGGATCCTGGAAGACGTCCCAAAAGACGCAGGGGGGTGCCAAAGGGGAGGCACAATATCCAATGACCTCCCCTCTCCAAAAGCTTTGCACCCCAAGGCAATGAAAACAACAGAGAGGGAATGCAAACCAGTCATTCAAAAAAGAAGAAAGGGGGAGGGGAGGGAGACATTGGCCAAATGACGAGATCCAGCAAATGGTCGGGAGAAAACCAAATTAATTTTTTGAAAAAAAAATGAAAAATGAAAAGGAATAGCAAGAGGAAGGCCAAGAAACAGGAAAAGGAGGGCTTAAGATAGCCTATCACAAATGGAATTTGAAATCACAAAGCAAGAAATTAATTTATTGTGGATAGTGCGATTATTAGTAACAGAGTTAACCCAAGGGGAAAGAGCATTTGGATTGGGATTAACAAGATGATGATCGGCAGTGAGGGGACAGTGGAAAACGTAATGGTCGGCGTCCCCGGGCGACCCACAAATGCAATTTGGAGAGGAAAGAAGATTGAACCTGTGCAAGTAAGCGGGGAAAGGGCCATGATTAGTTAGAAAATGGACCAGATATTTAGAAATTGGAGGAATGTTAAAGTTAGGATTTTTAAAAAAGCGTTTGACTCTAAGCCCCGTATTGCAATCATTCCAATAGGAGGTCCAAGACTCTACGACAAATTTACTTAAGGAACTAGAGAGATAGGAGCGAGGAGCAGGGACCGAAAACACTTCACCATCATAAACAGCCTTTTTTGCACAAAAATCGGCGTAATCATTATAGATGTTATTGTTATGAGCTTTGACCCAGTAAAGATTGTAATAGTTCCGGAATTGAAACAATTTAAGTTTAATAGAATTGAGATAGCTAGATTTATTTGTAAGATTATTAAGAAAGAGAATAGAGGAGAAACTATCAGTATAAATGTGAATTTTAGTATTATGATGAACTGCCCAACAGACAGAGAGGCCGATGGCAGAGAACTCTGCCTGAAAAACAGAATTGAAATTTTGAATTTTAAAAAGATACGTTTTAAAGGGAAAGCCCCGATAAAAAATACACACGGCGAAACCAACCTCGGAACCGATTTTGGAACCGTCAGTGTATACTTCCCACTCAGATGGGCCCTCGAAAGTATTGATAGGGAAGGAAAGAAAATCCGGAGGCACCTGATGAAGAGAAATATATGAGTCCAACTTCGAAGCTGGGATAAGACCTGGAAGGAGATCGTTCCTGTTGTTCCAAATTTGGAACTTAAAGTAGAGAGAGCGAATAATAATATGAATGGGGGGAATCCCTGATAGGATATTAAGAGCATCTGTAGGAGAGGTTTTATAAGCTTTGGTAATTTTTAATAAGTAAATCCTCTGAATGGATTTAAGTTTTTGTATCTGGACAGAGGTCAGGAATCCACCCCATACTCCTGCTCCGTAGGAGATGATTGGTTGTACTACAGAATTATACCAAAGTTTCACTAGGGAAATATGCTGGTGATTGAAATTTTTGGAAACACGATTAAAGTTGGAGGAAATTGAGAGAATCTTATCTTTGATGGAATTTATATGGGGAGTCCAAGATAAGAGATTGTCTATGTGGACACCCAAGTATTTGTATGACTTGGCGATATGGATAGAATTCGGACCAAATTTAAAAATAGGATTTCTCCTGAAGGTTGAGCTCCCACGAAAGCCACCGCATTGAAGAAAGGGACATCGGAAAACAACAGAAACGGTTTTGGCAGTTGCTATTGACAAATTAAGCTCGGAAAGCTTAGAATCGACTAAACTTAAGATTTTGTTAGTATTATTCTCAAGTTCCCTACGCGAGAGGCCAAAAGAGACTACTGCGAGATCGTCCGCAAAGGCTTGAAGAAGAAACAGTTCAGAGTTCAGAGAAAGAATAGGGTTAAAATAAATATTCCAAAGAGTAGGGGAAAGTACGGACCCCTGTGGGCAACCTTTATAAATTTGTTTTTTAATTGTAAAAGAATTATCAGCCCAAATAATTACCCTGTTAGTGAGGTAAGAGTGAATGAATTTCTGAAAGTGAAGGGGAATATGGAATGAATGAAAAATATTGAAGAGAGTCGACCAATCCACGTTGTCAAAAGCAGATTTGATATCGATAAACGTGGAAGCAGTATGCTTATGCACCCGTGTATTTTTAATGTGATGCACTAAATTGTCAACAGCCTCAACGCAACTGCGGTTTTCCCTAAAACCAAACTGAGACCCATGGAGAATTTTATTCTCAGACATCCAGAGAAGAAACCTATTAAGAAAAATTCTTTCTAAAATTTTGCCAAGAGTGGCCAACAAACAAATGGGACGATAGGAGAGAGCAGACGATGGGTCACGCCCAGGCTTTAGAAGAAATTTAATTTTAGTGTCCTTAAAAATGGAGGGGAAGTGGCTAAATTGGATGCAGAGGTTAATGTACTTACTAAAATTACCCTCTACTTTACTAAAATAAAATAAACTTACACACTTTATGGACCACGTTTAAGGCTAAACGTAAATTGCAAACATAATAATAATAATAATAGCCACAAATATAATATCAAATGATGCATTTGTTACGAAACAATTTAAAATACATTAAAAAAAAAAACAACGAGCGTGCTTTAGAAAACACGACTGAAGTAAAACTTCTTTAGCTCCATCTATATGTATGTGCATATATATCTTTATATATATGTATAATATATACATGTATATATTATATACATCATAGATTCTCAACGTGGGTGACAACGACCCTGTGTTGGCGTTTGAGGTTTTCAGGGGGGCAGTAAATGAGCCGGAGAAAATTAAGGGGTGTTGAGATGGCCCGGAGGGGCTTGGGCAGATTAACCAAATATAGTCTAAAAAGACTGAAAAACACGGTGATTATGTACTAACAAAAGTAAACTTTAATACTGTTTATATGTTGATTATATGTATTTAAGTCATTTCTATATCACATGTACGAAAATTCACATACTTCAGTAGTTCGGGAAGTGGATGTGAAAAACTTAAGGATTACATTCAGACTTACATTAAATTAAATGGTATAATGTGATTCCAGTTAATCAATTCATGATCTTCTCTGTTTCATGTCGTTTGCTTCTTGAGGAAATTTCTTTTAAAATGAACCTGTCGACAATATTAAAGTGTAGAGGTGAACAAAAAGCCCTCGATTTAAAAGAGAAATACAAATATTTTTTAAACTTTTAACTTTAATGCTAATGTTTTAAAACTTTAATGAGACTACAAAAATTGGTTATTAGAAATTGTATCTAAACTGTTCAAGTTGAGAAAAAAGTTCAAGTCAAATGTTAGTTGGTTTTTAATTCAATGGAGTACACGGGATTGTATTTATTAAGTGGCCAGCCAGAGATTAACCCATCGCCGAATGAATGAATTGCAGAATAATAAATGCTCTCTTACTGTCTTGCTGAAAAATTTCTGAACAAAATTCCACGAAGCTATCTAATGATATATAAATATATATAATAAACTTTAAAGATTTGGATATAAAGGCGTAGATTTTATAGTGTAAGTTGCACATAACACATTAGTCTGGTCCAGGGACGTCATAAGGATTCTTGAAGATCAGGGCGCTTTTACAAAAGTAGTTCACACCTGTGCCTCTTCAAAGAAGGCAGTATATATATAGCATATTTTGGCAAACACTCGTAGAAATGGTAACCCAAGAAGAAGAAATGTGCATGACTCATAATTTTCTAAATCTAGGCACACACCGGCTCATATCCGACTTTTGACTAAATGAATAATGGGTGGTGGTAGGCCAAGGCCTAGAGACGGGCGATGGTCATCACACATTTATGCTGTCTTCCAACTCTTGCCATTTGTTGTATAGTTCCAAATCCCCATTGTTTCGAAAACTATTTCCCAAGGATAATATTTGGAAGTTATAAAGATACAAATCTGATCTTATTGAGGATGAGGCCTCATACCGAGGCCGAGGCCAATTGCTTCATGCCTTAAGACATCAATGCGTGTAACCTGTGTACACTAGACTTTGAAACAACCAATCGTGGAACGAGAAAAATGCTTCGCCTCTACGATTAACGAGTTCATTTCAAATGAGATAGAAACGACGAAATGAATAATGAGTTTTGTCATTTTTAAATCTTCATGAATCAATAACCAAATTCGGTTTTTGATGTTACTATGTAATCGTTTCAGGAAGGATTATTTAGTTTCATTGCTGTTATAAAAGGATTAATTCTGACTGAACGAAGCAATGTGCTAAATTTCTAATCCAACACTTTGTTCCATACTTAAAAAAACAATAATTGTTCAACGCAATGACGAATGCCCTAAGAGATGGGGTTTTATAGTTAAGATGATAAAGTTACTCATTTAAAAATTTCAAACTATTATGAATGAGTTTTTGCGAAGTAGGAGCCTGCTTTCTTGAGTTGTGGGTTCGTGAGTAGTTTTGGAGCCCATCGCGGACAAACACTGTGACACGTAATTTATCTATCTATATATATATATATATATATATATATATATATATATATATATATATATATCATTATGTATAAAAAATCCTGTTTCACAGTGTTTGTCCACGATGAACTCCGAAACTACTCAACCGATTTTAAAATAATTTTGCATACTGTGTGTCATTTCGTCTGACTTGAGACACAGAATAGTTTTTCTTTCAATTAATGATGTCCCTATTTTTTTTTTCAAGAAAAGTGAAGAACCGAGAACCGGGAAATTTGCAAAATGCCACAATGCGTGTATGTTTGCAGAAGCGAATTTTGTAGGCCTAGGTACACGAAAAGTGATTACGTAGCGTATTTTGGGAAGTGGAATCTGAATTTCGAATTGGTTTTTAATAATACTTGTAACTTAGCCGGTTAATGGCAATCAACCGTGTTTTAGACACACCGTAGCAGGGGCTTACCTTAAAAGCCTTGGAGTGCTAAAACTTGGTTCCTGGAGTATTTTAAAAGGGCCAACCCGAATCTCTGATATCCTATCTAAGAAATTACTGTAACTTGGCCATATAATAACGGTAGATCGTCTACTACGCGAACCGTGGCAGGAGAATAAAACTAAATGTCTTAGCAACTAAATGTCTTAACTTTGCCGGATAATGTAGGACGACCATAATACTTTATTCAGGGACTAAACTTGCAAATAATAGGTTCTTCGAAAGTGGGCACCCGGTGCATCTAGGTGTGGGGAAAGAGAATCTGGATTCGGATTTCAGAAACTCCGATAACTTAAATGTATATTGCGGGAAAGAGGTCTATAGCTTTTGCGTTCGAGTCCGGCATCCGGACTTTCATTTCCCATAGTTACTTAACTTGAAAGCTCAGCCTTGAGAAAATACAATTGCAGTAGGAAATTTCATTTTCAGGCATCGTTGTCACTTTTTCAGATTGTGGAAAAATTGTACTTTACACATTCAAGCTGACATCATAAGACACCAGACGCAATCGGAACCATTGAAAAAAGAAGTGGATTTGCTACGGAATTCGAAATGAGTTTCGTCATAAACAGATGAGTGTACTCATAAGCATTCCCTCGATGCATTTTATAGAACTTTGCAAGATTTAAGCGGCAACGAAAAAAAGTAGTTCTGTCTTTCTACTGCCTGGTGATCTCCAACAGACATTGCAAATCACTCCTTGTACTACTTTTGCTCATGAGATTTACGCAGATTTATACAACAGTTTTAATGGTGAGACGTCGAAACACTTTGATTGTCTATAACCATGAAAGAACAATTATAATTTCATCAGTTGGAGCAAATATTATCTAACGAACTATTGGATATCGGAAGCGGTGAAAAAGATCTGCAACCCAATATATAATTTTTCAAATAGCCAGACAATTTCTTTACAGTAGCTCAGACAAAACAGGAACTGAGTGAGAGTGTCTCCCCAGGTTATACTGTATAAAGATTTAGATAATGATTGGCTTTGTAGCCATGTTTCTTAATCAGAAAAAGTGTTGATATTGACGAAATAAGCTTCCATTATATAGAGTTGTTGCTTTGTAAATCAATGCCTATTAAATCAATTGACACTATTGTAGATGTAAACAAATATTAAATTTTTCCACTTAGTTTTTGAATTTTCTGAATATTCCAGAATGGGACCACACAATCTTCAGTTGAAGATTGGTTCACTGGTTCTTTTGATGTGTAACATACATCCACCTAGCTTAAAATGGTACATATTGCAAAACGGTAAACATCATTGAAAGAATTCTCGAGAAACTTTTGAAGCAAACATTTTGTCTGTGTAAAATTTAAAGGAGAAACGTGGCACATATCTCCTTTTGCCACGTATTCCACAAATACCGTCAGAATCTTCATTACCATTCAAAAGGCTTCAATTCCTGATTCGTGTGGTTTTCGCGATGACCATAAATAAATCTCAAAGCTAAACAATGTCTATTTGATGCTTTTACTTTTGCTTTCTCGAGTTTGTAACTATATGTAACTATGTGTGGAGAAACCATCGAATCTATTTAAGGCAGCAAAAGACGGGTTACTGAGTAATATTGTAAACCGATTACTGATTCGTTGTATTTAACTTCTTTATTGTTATACTTTAAAATGATAAAAATAATATTAAAAATTGATAAAAATCAACGTTAGTCACCACATATATAAAATTAAATCTCCATACGTTGTTACATAACAACTTCGTAAGTATTTCATGTATTATACTATACTCAAATAGGAGATAAATAAAATGCAGAATTAAATACATTGTGTTGTCTTATGCCTAAATTCAACTCTCCGAAATTGTAAACGAAGATCAACTTTACTGCATTGAATGGCTTAGAGTAATATTATAAATCTACGCATTAGAACAAAGCAGTGCCACGAACTACGCGTGGCCGGGTCAGCTAGTATATATATATATATATTACAAAAATATACAAAAAATATAGTTATATACCTAAGATAACTTTAGCCATGATAGAATAGATTTAGCCACAGAAATATTAAAGCAAACTCCTAGCCTTAGGAACTAGGAATGCAGGTTTAAACAATGTTTTTCGGCCAGCCAACCTTCACATAAATTTGCCAATATTCTGGGCCATAGGGAAAGCAATAAATTTCTAGAGAAGTCTAACTATCCTTATAGATAAAATCATAATCTATTAATGTAAAACGATAATATTATAGCCTGTAATAATTACTAAAATATTTAAAATCAAAGTTAAACTATTAGAAGGCTTACCACGTGGATTATATTCGCCGGCTATGGACAATAACAGTATCGCATATAATTATTAAGTTTTGATAAAGTAGCATTAATACTATACATACACATTTAAAAACTCTATATTTTATTTTAAAATTTATCGAAAATAAAAGTACCACCCAGACATATACAATTAATTTTTAAGAAAATATAATATTGTTAAATTACTTAGATAGAGGCGCCATCTATCTATAAACTGTACAACTAATAACTTTTTGTATTGAACTGTTAGGTAACTTTTTATAAAATTAGGAAGGTAACTGTGTTCCATACAATGTTTAATAAAGTGATTAATATTTAAATATATATTAAATTTATCACTAACTAATACCTTGTTACGATAAATATAATTGAAAATAATATTTCTATAAATTGATATAGAAATGTTGGAACTCCAATAAGGCACTTTAAGAATGTTAAAATCAAAATCATCTCTTTTATCATAAATATTGCTATGTAATTTATAGTCCTTAATACACAATGATACATCCAAGTAATTAGTTTTAACAGGATTACTGTTAATTTTAATTAGCTTTAAATATCCCGGATAAAAATTAATATTGGGGTTAAAATTATTATTTTTACCAAAAATAATTAGGTCATCTATGTATCTAAATATGTAATAATCATTATTAATAATATAATTATTTTCGTAAAAGTGTAAATATAAAGTAGCCAAACTATTGCAAGTAGGGCCACCTTGAGGCAAACCTTTGGTTTATTTGTACAGAGAACCATTAAAATTAATGTAGTTTTCTTTTAAGACTAAATTTATTAGAGTTCTAAATTTTTGTAAATTAATTTTAAGGTTATAATTTCTATGATTATCTAAAATTACCCTAATTATATCATTAATATTAATGGAATTAAAAAGATCTTCAAAGTCATAACTGTGAACTGAATAAATATTTTTATTTTTAAAAAAATCTATAATTTCTTTACTATTTTTAATTATAGCTTTATTACACTGCTTATTGATGAATTCTTGTATAATATTATGCAGCGTTTTACCTGCAGCAGTGATATAAGTTTTAAAACCATTTGTTACTGTTCTAAATTTAACAGGATTTTTATGAAATTTAAGTGTTAAAAATATATATGGAAACTTAATCTTATGAATGGAAACAACCAATTTTCTATATATAGCAGTAATTCGATTAGCAATTTCTTTATCTGACAATTCCAATCTATTAAAAGATTCATTGTTTAAAAAGTGTTCATTAATCATAGTATTATAAAAATACTTACAAATTATAGCATAATTACCAGGCACTTTATCTATGTAAACAATGATAAAATTCTTTTGTAAATCATAAATTTTCTGTTTTACATCTTTATAAGTAAGTACTGATTTAGAACGATAGTTAAATTTCATCAGGTCTTTTAAAACATTGTACTTAAATTCATCAAATGCCTCTAAACGCAAACCATATTTAACTGCAGATTTAGTAATAAAATTATTTATATCATTATTAATTTGATTTTTAACAGTATTATTGTTGTTAGAAATTGTTAATCTAAAACTAGTGCCTTTACTCATGATATCTTTTAAAATTCTGTCCTTGATTATATTTAAATTGCCTGTTACTACATGTTTGTAATAGCTATCAATAAATTCATGATAGTTCTTACATTTATAGTCATCTATCTCAAGAGAAGGTGAGCTATTATTGTAATTAAAGATAAATCTGCCCATCGTTTTATTATATTTAAAAGCTTTTTTAACAATTGCATTCCTAACAGGAAAAAGTTTAATATATATATATATATATATATATTAAAAATTCTTTGTCCAGTAGGAAGCTACATTATCAGAGAGTAACATAGGGTATATTTTATCCCCGTATTCCAACGGGAAGGGAACTACACTGATAAAACCACGTGGCGTTGCTTACTACCCGCCAAGTTGGCGCAAGATTTTGCATTTTGTCAATATCGGAAATTTTAATAAAAATTTTATTGCATTTGTTACAAATAACTGAAACAAAAAGTGTAATTTAACCTCTTTACAAAAAGCAATTTACTTAAATATTTTTTATTAAATGTCAAACATTTATTACGTTCCTTTTATTAAATGTCAAACTCAAACTTTGAGAAATATCGCCAAGTTGGCTAAGAAATTCTCTATTCCGACACTGCCAGAAATTTTAATGCAGGTGGTAACAATAAATGGCACTTTTATAAAAAGTTTTGATTTATAGAATATTTAATACTTTAAATGTTTTTTAAACTAATTCTAATATAAGGACATATATTGTACACAATTTTTCGCTTATACTGAACCTAGATATTTAATATGGAGGTTATTACTATGGAGATATACTAGATACTACAATGGAGGAAGACATACAATGTGAATCCCCAAAACATTTTTGGGAATTTCACGCAATGCGTATATCATCTTTGGTCTTTCTAGTCCCCAAACCTTTTGTTAATAAGTACATAGAGTACTTTGGGGAACATATTCTGCAACGACTACAGCAAGTACATGCAGACATGTGACTTTTAACGAGCGCATCTACAATGAAACGCGAATAATAATTGAAAATAAGGTTTTCAAAAGGGTTGGGAAGGAGCTACATGATTTTGGAATGTGTGTGATAAGTCTGCAACAAGTCGACGGAAATGACTTCGATGAGGAAACTGCTCGAAAATTACACTACGCTTTTATAGCATTGCACATCGTAATAGAATTAATCCCTCAATTAACTTCAGAAAAAAGTCGCGTTTTTTATCAAATACTACGTAAAATATAATCCTGCAGAAATGCACTCTTTTTTCTCGACGTCCCTGGAAAAACCTTAAAAACACGTTTCTGTTTAAAGTTATTACTAATGTTCATCAGAAAAACTAGAAGATAGTAGTTGCTAAGGGCTTCTTCCGATATAGCAGCGATACCAGTGACCGGTGGTCATACTACACATTCCGTTTAAAATTATCGTTGAATCTTGCACATTCAACCATCTACAATAATAGCAAAAGTAGCTCTCGAGGCAGGCTGCTTCGACAACGTAAGCTTTCAGTTCGGGCCGAAAATACGATGCCTCAAAAAAAAAAAAAAAAAAGCCACAGAAGCGTTTAATCGGACTCTTCAGGATTTACGAGATAGTACAGATATTATAGGAGGAATGGTAGCTTTATTATATATTGGCTGGTGAATTTTGAAAAACTCTCCCTGTAATCCAGAGGGGGTATACCGGCAGATGAAAACAGAGGCTGTATTAAATAATCAAGCTTATGGACGAGAGTTGAAAAATTCAGTCTGAAAACGAATATGGGAGTATATCTTCATAATGACTTTGATTTGGAACATTATGCAGAGACGCAATTGAAAATCGGTGAAAGATGTTTGGTTATTGATGCGCTGGAAGTTTGGAGGTTATATTTTGTTTTCCAGAGAATTTTGTAATTTAGTGGAAAATGATGTAGATCTTCTTGCTCAAATTTATCCAGGCTTGGAACAAAGTTTCAATTGTGATGAGTGGTTGTGCAAAAGATCAATATTGAATATCAATATATCAACAATGACATTATATTTTTATATATTTTATTACATTTTGTAATTGACTTTCTAATGATAATGATTATGACTTCGGCAGTTATTTAAAGACATCATCACGAGCGAAGATGCTGGTAAAAATGCTAGATTATTTATATCGCGCAAGTGTTGATCTTACTATTTGGCTGAGGTTCAAAATGATGAGGTCCGTCGCCAATTTCCCTTGTTACTTCAAAGTGATGCTTTCACAAACAATAAAAAAATAGTTTTTTTAAATTTCCTTTTTTCTTTCTTTTTTTTCAAACACATTATTTGCTTGTGTTTTAATATGAGTTCCCAAGAAGTACATTTTTACAATTCGGAAATTTTTGTGGAAATTTTTAGCTCAAAAAGTCATTTGTAATGTATTACTCACTTGATATATTTTACAACACGCAAAAAAATCTGGTTTAATTCTTTTCAGTGTACTTTTTTCCAATAGGAACATATAGTTTTGTGATATATTTAATGCATTTTTCAATACTCTGGCTTGGAACTCGAAATATCAATAAATTAACTGTAAATTTTACTTCACGTCTAGTGAAACCGTATAAAACAACAAATTTCGAATTAGCAGAAATATCTTGATTTTTGGTACCATTTACCTTACGTAGAAGAAAGATTTGCTCTATTTATAAATATAGGTAGTTCAACTTTATATCATATTTATGAATATAAAGCATATTTAAATAAAAATAAATAAGCAATTTTTTTTTGAGGAAAATCGATCGATGAGACCGTCTGTAAGCGATCGATTTAAATTACTACAAAACTTTGTTAAACACAAAACCTTTGCTAAAAAGTAAAAGAAGACGAACGTACAGAAAAAATACAATATATATTAAATTTAAAAAATATTATATATTTATGTATTATTAGTTATAAAAATATTAGACTTGAACACAGAATTTTATTCTTTGACTAGAGATAATCATTAAAAGTTTTCAATTAATTTTTTATGTACATTGAAATGTGCATGCATAAAACAATTAATGTAGTTGAAAACGTTTCACAAGTATTACATTCTTTCAATGTATTCTTCGTCTCTACAGAAAATAAAAATAAAAGATAGCTAATCCGTTGACACAAGAGAAATATAAAGTGGGAGGCATTTTGAGTGCTAAATATTGTGTGACATGTAACGTAGAATTAAATAACTTTTTTACTACTTCCCTCTTTTGCCCGAACTTCTCTCGGGCACTTGAAACGCACTTCCCTGATTTTGCATGGTGGTGCTTGGGCAACATTTTTTCCTGTATTTTTCCGGTACTTTTTGCTCGTTTTGTGTGCAATGTTTCTAACACATGTCTTTAATAGTCGAGTAAAGTTAGGATTACAAAGAAAGGTCTAAACCGGTTTTAAGGATAGCTTTACTGCATTCTTTTAGTCTACAAAAAAAAAAGGAATTTTCTTTTCCTACATCGGTGTACCGCAAACTAAGGACACGATTTCTTTTAAATTTAGAGCTCTAAATAGAATAACAATAAGTGATTATGAGAGACTCATAACAGAAAAAAATTCTGATATTGACTCAGGTAATGTCTAAATTTTCTGTAACCGATTCTTGAATTAATGAAAGTTTGTAATAGGACTTTTCTCGTGGTGTATTAAGAATCAATCAGTATCTCACAAATTACCCAAGAACAAAAAAAACAAAAAAAAGAATCAAGAAATCATACAAAGAAATATGCTTCCATATTTTAATAACAACATTGTGGAATGCTTTCGTTTTATATCAAAAACTGGGGGGGGGGAAGTTATCTTGTTTGAATTTCAGGCTTGATATTATAAATCGCCTTACTAAAGGATATGGGGCGGTAAATGAGAAAAAGGACGGATGACCAGAAAATTTTGCCCAGATCCTTACGATTGAAAGAAATTTTTTTTTTAGAAGTGATTACTGTTAACGTGACCAAAACTTGAGACCAACAACGGTTTTAAAAAACGGGTGAAAAAAGAAATACGCTAATTTTTCTTCCAATTATGGTATTGGATTATGCTTGTCTTCCTGTTTTAAAATTTACCAAACCAAAACAGAATTTTAAGAGAATAAAAAATTAAATGCACACACAAGTACAATATTATCTTTTTAAATCTAATATACATTTTGGTAAAGTATTCTTTTGAGTTATGTTCTCACATTCCAAACTAAATCGCCCTCAACCGTAAGCAGCCATCGACTGTAATCACTTTGCATCAACAGCCCCCTTTCTTCGGGATACACGGTGTCTTTTTTTAAAAGGAATACACAGAATAGACCTACGTGCACACAGCTCCCTTCCCCTTTTATATGAAGTCTGTTTCGGAATGTTTGGTTTGGGACCCCTCGTCCTGTTGCCAAAAGAAACTGTCCTTGAATCAGCGTTGCACTGGCTGTTCCGTCTCGACGAACTGTTGACAGGATATATCGGTCATTGTTTTCTATGGTAGCACTTGAACGACTTTGACCAGACGCACTTAAAACTTGCCCTGTTTCTAAAAATCTCTTCAACGGTCTTGCAATGAGACTTGCCACTCCAACACTGTTCTCTACATCCCTTTAAGTCTGACAGGATTACAGTATTCTAATAATACGCTAAGTCAAGGATTCCGGTAGATCACATTGTAGTGACATTTTCTAGTCACTGTTTCTCCGAAAGGATGAATTTCACTCGGAGACAAGGAAAAGCAACAGATTCTACAAAATGCTAGATTTCTGCCCTTATATCTTTTTATGATTTTTGACGTCATGAAAGATCATTTGCATACGATTTCTTCTTCTTTTTCTGATTTACTTTAGGCAATAGTTGTTTTGTTTTACGTTAATTTTAAGAAAATAATATTTGCGTAATTTCGTTAAATCTAAGAGCTCCTCTATTTTTCTTGAGCAGAGTAGAAAAGAATTCAAGGCGCATTTAATGTATTTCATGAAATTTCAACATATCGAAAATATTGTTCAATATGACACTAATTTTTTTACGTTTCGATAAATTTAGGAGAATTACCTAGACTACCCATTTTTTCAATTAATCTTTAAATCCTATTTTTTATTGTTACGAAAATTTTCCAAAAAAATTATTCCTTTCACTTTCTTAATATTGGTACATGTTCATCATAAACAATTCAATGAATCTAGACTCAAAAATACCGAACGCCAACATGATGCAAAGATTTGCATTGTTTTGAAAACCAATTTATTTTATATTTCCAAACACTTTCATGAAAAAAATGCCAATCACCGCTAATTTATTACATGAATCAAGGATGCTATTCCATTTTCATATTGGTTTATTTAGATCTGGTATTTAATCTGAACTAAGCGGAAAAGTGTTCACATGAGGTGTTCAAGTATTTTGGAATCCATTAAGTTTTCTCGAAATTGATACGGTATTTAATTAGAAGAACTGTATACGCCCCAATGAGTTTGGAATTCAAAATATGTATTTCCTTAAAGCTTGATATTTTTTACAACTCCGTTGAGTCAAACACTGATTAATTTTAGTAGAAGGCAGATGCTAATGACAGACGATTTGTAGATGCTGAGCAAAAAGTTAAGGTTATTTAAAATTTTTATTTACGTATGATTTGAAAAAATGTACACTATTTTTTTAGGAAGCATATAGTAGCTGATTAAAATAAATTGTCAGATTTAGATCCGTTTTCGCCAAGAAAAAATGACAAAATTTCAGACGTGATTAATCCGCCATTTGATTCATTTTACGTAATGCGTTCTAAATAATCCTTAATCGGACGTCATTGTGCTTGAATAAGAGATTTCTGTCGGAATAGGGCAATAAATAAAAATAAGGTTGAAGTTGTGTTCATGGGCAACTGGGTTACACAGTGTCACTCCGGAACCGATCTGCAAAGTATTTCAACGTGTCTGGCACAAGGAAGTAAAAATCTTGATTTCATACACGGAATTACTTGATTTTATTAGTAGGGGAAAGAAAAAAAGTGGCGAAGACTGGAATATTTATTAGTTCAGTGGTAAAAACAGCAATTTTATGTATATGAAAACAAGCGCGTTCTTTGGTTAACAATGTAATGCGATTCGTCTCCAAATTAGCCACCCGAAAGGGATAGAAAAAGGGTGTGAGGTAGATGGTAATAGAGAGTCCAACACGTGATATATTCCAGGAAATTGAAATAAAAATAGAATTTTTGAGAGGTTTACCAACCAAAATTTTAGTAAAGAGGGAATAAATTTGGGTTAAAAAAATCCAGTAGAGAATTCTTTTAGGTCTTTTAATTTTGTCTTGAGAAACATAGTTATCCATATTAATCATACTGTTATTTTCAGTTTATGTAAGATATTCAAAAATTTAATGGCGATATTCTAAATTAAAAATTTTAATTGCAATAGAAGTATTTTTATTCCTTATGCATCTTTTTGCTTTAACTATCATTCATGTACTAAATTCTTGTGCATTACCTAGGATTTTTATATAATTTGCAGCATAGCCTTAGATTGTGCTTGAGTGTGCTAAATTGGATGCCAAATGGTATTGTAACCAAGTACTTAAAAATTTATGTTTAAACGGGAGTTTCGGCAAATTAAGAAGAAATTTTATTTCCCTGCGATACGGAATATTTCTCTCTTGATAACAATAACGACTAGCTATTTTGTAGATTGAGAGCAGGATATGTTTGTGATGTAGAAAAATGGAAATTTTAAGTGATGTTCATATTGTAAAAAGAACCACGAGGGTTTCTTCTACACTAAATTTAATTTTCCATTTATTTAAGAATGTTTCAAGTAGAGAGAAATGCGCATTTGAAACTTTGGTGCCAATATTATTTTTGTAGCCAACCAGGATAATGGTATCATCAGCATATATGTTAAGAAGTGGTTCTTTAAACTGTGGAGATATCATTAAAATAAAATATTTAAAAATTAGCCCAAGCAGATATATCTCTGTGATATCCGCCTCTGAGTGAATGTTTTAGAGAGAATATTTTTTACTCTGACTTGGAGAGATATTTCTTTGTCAAATAAGATTAATAACGTGGATTAAAATCTGCGAGAAAATATGAGTGATTAGCGTGCAAATGCGTCCGTCAAGTCAGGCCTTATCAAAAGCAATTTGGGTAAAAATAATGTTGCTGTTATAACCGTGTTTTAAAAAAGTTACATTCATTATTAGTTTTTAGTTTCACTTCGCATGCAAGGAATAAAAAAAAAATTAAAATATGTTTATAAAATTGAAAATTTCACGTAAAGCAGAAGCTAAGCCCGACCTTTAAATATTGTAGCAATACAGAAAATATAATTTGTAAAACTTTCAAATATCATTGTTAGTAAACATTATTAAGACAAAGCTAATTATTTAGTTTGCTAAATGCAACAATTCAAGTATTTAATAGTTATAAAAACATTGTTATGGAAAACAGATTGTTATACAGATTCGAATAATATCTTTAAACATTTCCTTCCAAAGAGCTATTAAAAAACATCCGAAACCTGAAAGAACTTGAAATAACAGCGTAAAAGCAATTTAATCTAGAACTTATTTGTAAATTTATATAAATTATTCTTTTCTATTATTCTTGAAATTCAAAGTTACTATAGGATATGGTAGTATTGCACTTTCAAATTTTCAGCATAAATTTAGTAGATTATATGATACACTAGAAGTAGAGAATATATATATATCTGATTATGGAAAGTTTACAATTCAAATGTTGCCAAAAATTAAGAATTACTTTGTTGAAACTGAGATATTATAATGTATATTATGCTTCACTCCATTAAAAATTAGCAGCTTTAAATTGTAGTTCAATAAAACTTTCGAATTTAATAGAACTTTGCAAGTATTAATAGTCTTAACTCGATAAATGTTTGAAATTAATATTAAAAACTAAGTAAATAAAAAAAAGAGTTGAAAAATAATATTTTTGCATTAAAATATTCCTGGAGGTGCAATTATTCTAAATGTAGATTCGTTTGCTTTGTTTTTATAAACTCTGTAAGCGATTGCATGCTACCTTTTTCAACAATTTAAAATCTAAAATGGGTTGAAATTTAAAAAAAAATAATTATTATATCTTCTACGTATACTCATTACAATTACCAATATGCATAGCATGCTGTTAATTTTAAATTCAAAAGTTATTTTTCAAAAAATAGTTTTTTAAATTTTTGTTTCAGTGACAAGTAATACAATGAACAATATTTCATGAATACATTTAACTTCGAACATAGATGAGATTTAAAGTTTTTCGTTTTTCAATTAGGATTAGGTTTCTTCAACGAAGATTGCTCTAAATAATTCAAAGTACAAGAAATATAATCCAACCACGAACAAAATAGCAAACAATTGATTACATGGCATTCCATAAGAAAATTAAACGACAAAACTGTTGAGAAGGCAAAAAGTATATGATCAATTCAAAAATTTCCTTATAGATTTTTAGTGCACTTATAACCAAATTAAAAGTTGCTACCCCTAACGTATTATCGTCATCGAAGCCAAATTTGCACCACAGAAATCACGTCACTTTCAACCAAAAAATCTGACTTGATCATTTTTTTCCAATAAAAAACATATGCATTTATTTTTTGCTATTATGTTATCATAACGTGAATATCGCTTACAGATAGCTCCAATGGAGCATATTTGGCTGTGGACATAAGTCAGCACATAAGTTCTTAAAATTTTGAGGTACCCTTTCTCATTTGATTTAATTAAGTTTTAAAGCTGCAGCTCCAGTTTTCTAGACATTAATAAATATACATCTGAAAGTCTCTTTTCAAGTCTTATTTTTGAATCTTAAAGTGACGGAATCCACTGTTAGACTACGTTTGCTACTCTTTCATCATTTTTATTGAACATCATTTTTAACATTCTATAAAGGGTCATCATTGACCAGTGGTTCTCAACTCCTGTGGAGCTGAATTCTTAGAATTCTTAGAATGTGCCTCCAAATGTTTATGATTAAAAAAAATTATATATCGAGAAAAAAGTAGAATGAGGAACCTAATCATTCGGCCGTTTTATAGAAAAATTGAAAGTGTCTGTTGTGTATTTAAGTTATTCTTTCGTGGATATATAAAATATTTTACTTTGTTCTTTATTCATTTGTCCTTAAAGATACATCTGTATATGAATTAACTTTTAATTAGATGAAAACCTAATTTCGCTCTATAATGATATAGATTTAATTTCGAAACCTTCGGAATTGTCAAAAAAATCAATTCAGACTAAAATGAAAGGCATTTGTTTGTCTCATAATAGCCAAAAAAAAAAAAAGATTTAAAATATTGTTACAATTTTCTGCATCTTTTGTATGAAACTTAATTTTCCTCATCAACAAATATTAAAATGGAAATAAAATAGAGACTTTTAAATACAGGTTACGAAATGTGAGTGTGGCATTAACATTTTATTACCCAATATAAATGAAATTATGAAAAATCGTCAAGGTCAGATTTCGCTTTAAATGTATTCTTATAGTTCATTTGTAATTAATTACTCAATAAACATTTTGTAGTACATATTATTTAATTTAACGTTGAAAGCTATTATGATAAACTATTTTACGTAGTATACAGGGGAGTAAATTACATTTGAACTTATTTTACAGTTAGCTTAAATTCCCCAAAACTCATTAGCCAAAAGGGAAATTTAAAAGTAATTGACATTTTCAACATAAATGACGTTTTCAACAATTTTTGATGAAAACAATTTTGATTAGAAAAGATGTCTTTTCTATCAGTCAGAAAGTCAGGAAAAAAATCATTCTATCTTTAAAGACATTTGACCACCCAACAAATATGCAAAAGAGTCGTAGAGAATGTCCTCTCCCTAAGATTTCCTTTTTTTTGGACAATAACTTAACCTGCCAATAATATTTTGTTATAAAAGGCTGTTCCACTGCAAACTAAGTATTGTTTTTTTCTGGGTCAATAGATAAGAATTGCTTAGAAACTTGATGAAAACTTATTCTTTCCTATTACTCTCAGTCACAGCATATTTTAGGAAGCTTTCCTAATCCCTACACATTTACTGTGTATTCATAAGTGAGGCTAAAAAAATTTTTCTCCTAATTTTACACTTCCAACGTTTGCATGTAAAATTGTTCTTTTATGTTTCAACACTGATTTAGATTCATATGAATTGAGATGATATAACTTTCTTCAGTATATGTGCATATTTGTAAAAACCACGAAAGATTTAAAAAAAAGTTAGCTCGGTCAAAGTTCAGTCAAGTTACTTTCTTTGCCTTGGGCTGCCAGGATATTGGAGAAAGGAATGGGGGTGGATTTGCATCTGTGATGTCTCTTTCTCTTCAAGTGGTTTTTCCCCCCAAGCCACATCTATTATCCCTAGTTCGTTCTCTTGCGGCTGTTCCTTTCCTTTGTGAGGGCCTACGCCTTTGTTTCTCTTTTGGAGCTGTCTCTCTTGTCATCTTTCTAAATATATAATAGGGGGAAAAACCGGAGGCCTTCACTCTTTTTCATCTCGCATTCCCTTTCTTCCCGTTTTTGTATTCCCTTTTAGGAGTTGTATCCCTTTGTATCTTATTCCTTTTCTAAGGACTTTTCTGTTTCAATAGTGAAACTGCATCGGTGTAGGTGTTTTTCTTTTAGGTATTTACATTGTTATTTTTAACCTCAAATATCTTATGGTCTTCGCTGAGGGGTTTTAATGTATTTAATATATTCTTCCCTCTATTCTCCAGAATTTTCTTGAGGGTTTCACATTATTCACAATTTTGCATGAGTGCATTTCTTTGGTATAGAAATAAATAAATTACTCGAAACTCTTTGGATGAGCTTTGGAAGTGAAAGTTAATTTTGTTTCTGAGAAAAAGTATTACCATGACAATGAATAAATAAAAGTTAAAAAAAAATCGTCAATTTATTTAATGTGATAATTTATACCATCTACAAATGCAAACACATTTAAGCACGTGAATATCACATTCAGTGATCTTTACACAATACAACCCTTTCCTCACACATGTATGTTGACCCAAATAAAAAAGAACACATTTTCTGCAAGTTTCTCCTTTAAGGAAATTTTTCAGCAAAGGTTTGCAAAAGTCCATTAATGTTATAGCTTTAAACATTTCCTTCACACCGTTATCTGACTTCAAGTCAACAAATTCCAGCGGCAGCTCCTCAGGCGCTTCATCAATATTACGAGCAATGGGATGACAAAGCAAATTGAATTAAGGCTCGGTTTTCTTTAAATCTTGAAATCTTCTTGCGACCTCGTCCTCCATCCGCTGCAGATGATCTCTAGTTTTAGCAAAAACAGTTGCTGATGCTTTGTTTTCCTAATTGCTAATTCTGTTTTCTTAACATTGGAGTATAAGTGAAGAATAATAGGTCGAGTAAAGGAGGAAAACTCGGTTCAAAGTAATTTCTTTGACAAACATGGAGGGTCACATAAAAACTCCTTTGTAGTCCATTATTTGCTTACTCCTGCGGCATGAGATAAATTTTTGTTCAATTACTCTCATTTGATTATTATTAAACAATTTAATAAAAGTGTGAAACAAATATTCGTAAAAGAAATAACTGAAAATAAAGAGAAACGTCGTTAAAAAGTGCGTTGCTTTTATTTCATATTTCCAATTACAATTTATTTTTCTTTGTACAAAGATGATGAATACAAGAAAATAAGGAATAATTTTGCTCTAAGGTGTTTACAGTGAAGACCATCACTTTTTAAAAATAAAAAAATGGCATTCCATTCAACAAGAAGTACGAATCGCGAAGATATAATTTTGAATTGACCAATATTTATATTTAAAAAATGGCTACTCTTTCAACTGAAGTATTGCAAAACGTAGTCCTGTCTATCTCGAACATTTTAACGTTCATAAAACCAGAGATATCTGTCAATACCGCATGTGGCTCGGTTTTAATAAATTGTTAAATCAATTAAATGATTCCAACGATTTCATATAATTCTAAGAATCCTTTCACCACCCCTTTATTCATTTGTTAAAAAAAATATCATCTTACTTCAGCGCTTCTTAAACAGTGGGGCGTGCCGCCTGCGGGGGGGGGATGATATCCTTATGGGGGGGCGCAAGCATATTGAAAAGTCAAAAATAAAAAAACATTAAGATAAATATTTATTTGCAGAGATGCAAAACAAAACACATTCTGAAAAAATAAAACTTAAATACCATTCTCATTGATATAATATAATTATAAATTTATCAGTACTGCACAATATTTTTGATAATGAATTTATCAATACTAAATTTTAAAAAAAAATTAAAAATTATATTTATGCCTCTCATGGGGTTGTAATTTACAAAATTTAATATTTAGCGGGAAAACTACATGGTTTATAACTAAAGTCGTGTAGCAGCTTTAGAGACAATGTATATATTTGTTGAACTCAATGCATTGTTATTGTATGGGGAAGGGCGATGAAAATTATAATTGAAAATTGGATTGCAAATACTGAAAGTTTTAGAAGCACTGCTTTGCTTCGATCCATTTAAGAAAAGTTATATTTAAAATGTTGCTTAGTCTTCCCGTTTTAAAAGGGGTTTTCTGTCGAACTGGACAAGAATAAGAAAAAACCATTGTTGGAAAAACTAAAGAAGAACTTTTTTTTACGGTGAAAATTGTTTTCTTCCAATAGTAAGAGAACGGAACAATGTTAATGTAACACATATCTATTAAATGCTTTGTTTTAATTCAGAAATACTTTGGATTTTACTTTCAGAGAAGAAATAAAGCAAGACCCAAATATTTACCTGTAAATCAATCTTCAAGCAGAATATTCCTGCATTTTCTGTAAGTAAATATACATTTAATTTTCTACTATCTTATCCATTAAAAAAATTGAGATTACAACTCTTAAAATTTTGAAAAAAGTAGAGAAGTATTAAATTATTTTATCTCTTTTGTCATCATTTTAACTTTTTCTCTTAAATCCGTAATTGCTAAAAGTTATAAATTTAAGTAAAATAGACATATTTACTGAGATTAGCGAAAAATTATAATGAAATATAAATAAATATTTTTTGTAATTAGTAAAATATATAAAAGAAATCTTTAAAAAATATTCAGCAGTAAAGTTGTTCATTTAGAAGATATAATTTATTTTTTTAAAGCTTTATAGTTGAAATATATTAGATAAAATTAAAATAACCCATTACAGTTATCAATTTCGTATGTTTTCTACACGATGTTATATGCTTGTGTGTGAAATTAAAAAAATTTGGAATATTTAGCACATGTAATATTTTGTGAAAAATTGGAAAATGGGAAATATAACTTTTTGTTTTTATAAAAGGTTCCTAAATGTTTTTCCAACAAATTCATGATTTTAATTCACCTATACTTTTGAATTTACTTTTAGTGAAGAAATATCAAATGCAAGCTTAATAAAAAAACCTTACGCCCACACAAAACATAAGATTGAAGTATTTACATTTGGTAAGAATTCAAACAATTAATTTCATTAATTTTTTATCTTTAAAATTCAGAAACTAGCTATTAATATTTGTGCATAAAAATATTGTCTTAAACTACTTATAATCACAAAAATGTATTTCCATTAGCTTCATCGCGTAATAGTTTATTTACTCTTAGTTTATTATTTAATTTAATCATATATTTAAAATTTATTACTGTTTTTCCTTAAAATGCACATTGAAATTTATTTTTATTATTTTTAAAAATAATTATTTGAAACACTTTTAGGAAACAAAAACCTCTCAGCCATGAACACCCACACCTTGAAAAAATGATTAATGAGTACTTTTATTTAATATGTGTATAGTTAGTAAGCAACTGAGATCATGTCTGAACGAACTGATCAGTGCACATGATACCGTATTGTCTAGGGTAGCAGACGACCTGTTCCACAGCCTCTATTGTTTGCCCATTACACATTTTTCACCCATTTTCTTGCCATTTCAGTAATAATAATTTATTTTTTTATCTTCTTAAATTTAGTATATATTTTTTAAATGTACAGAATTAATCTTAAAATACACTCATGGATAAAAGAATTAGCGCACTAAGAAGGAGTCATCAAAATGAATAAAAATTTTGCATACGTAATGACTATTTTGATATAAGTAAATGATTAGAAAATCGAACAAAAAGGATCATTTATTTTACAGAAAAACGCAAAAGAACGGAGGATTTAATAACCTGTTGAACCCCCTCTAGCGTGAATGCACGATGAGATATGATCGGCCATTGTGGCATAAAAGTTCTGTATGATGTCTTGAGACATTTCCTTCCATATTCTTTATAACCTTGCCTCTAGTTCGTTCAAACTCGTGGGATGCTCAACTCGCCATCCCAAATGATCCCAGAAGTGCTCGATTAGAGACAAAGCTGGGGATCGGGCTAGCCAAGAAAGGGTAGTAACAGTGCGGAGAAAGTCTTGTGAAACTATTGCCGCGTGAGGCCGAATATTGTCTTGTTGAAAAATGGCTAGTGGGAGTCATTGCAGGAGTGGCAACAAATGTGGTCGCAGGATGTCATACGGATACTACTGGGCTGTCCTGGTGACACGAATAAATACTAGGAGTGACCGTGTATTGTAGGCAATGACACCCCCATACCATCACAATAGCTGTGGGAGTGGTGTGTCGCTGTAAAGCAAAGGCAGGATTGAGGCGTTCACCACGGGGTCTCCAAACACGTACACGATTGCTATCACTGCTGAGATTGAATCTGGATTCGACGCTAAAGATGACCTGGTTCCATTCCGCTAGAGTCCAGTTTCTTCATGCGTGGCACCACTCAAAACGGAGGCATCGATGGGTGGGCGTTAAGGGCAGCACACGTAATGGGTGCCACGATTCCAAAATTCGGTCAGCCAGGCGCCTTCATATTGTTCGAGAAGACACAGGGGCCCCTAGTGAAGGTGCTACTTGTGCCTGGATGGCGGTCGATGAAGCAGTTGGCTGTAAGCGTGCATTTCTTTCCTTCTGGAATTCCTCGACGAATTATCTGTCGAGGACGTCCTGAGCCTGGTCTTTGATTAAATGACATCTCTCGGATCCACTGGTCCCGACACCTAACAACACAATCAGAGCATCTTAATTGACGAGCTACTCGCCTAGCTGACCACCCAGCTTCCATCGTGCCGATGATTCTCCACCTCTCAAACTGCGACAGCTGATCATACTGTCCTCGAAAACGGCGTAATTGCATTTCTACCTCATCCCTTCCTTTGTAAACGATTCAGCACACTCAAATAAGCTTTAGTTACCTGTTTTATACTCCACGGAGAGCGACGTTAAACGCCCTCTACCGGCTATAAGTAATGCGCAATCAATCACACTGCGTTTCTGATTATTTGCATATCTCCCCGACATGAACCTTCATGCCAATTTTCGCTACGATCCCGCAATTATTTCTTGGTGCGCTAATTCTTTCCCCATGAGTATATACAAATATCCTCATATTTCCATTTTTTTTAAAACAAAGAAGGTGTTGCAAGCAATCGGATACCACAATTGACGCGAGACATTTAAAAAAAACTTGGTAGCACTCAACCATGCCCTTTGAACCAATGCAAATTTATTATTCCATTAGTGACTTGCGTTGAAGCTGAAACAAGAAGAAGGTTTTTATTTGTAGGGACATTTACGTGGAGTTGTCCTAGTTCCCCGACGTGTAACGCGAAAGTGAGTCGGCAACCCTCTAAGTCCTCCGAGGAAGGCACTTGGCGCGGGCTCCATTCTCATTATCTATATATATAAAGGAGAAAAGCGACTCACTGACTGACTGACTGACTGACTGACTGACTGACTAATCACGAAATCTCTGAAACTATTCAACCTACAGACTTGAAATTTGGTAGACATGTTCCTTTGATAGAGTAGACATCAGCTAAGAAAGGTTTTTCCGAAATTCGAAACGCAAAGGGCGCTAAGGGGGGTTAAGGGGTTTAATAATAATTGTTTCCATGTTTAAACTACTTGATGTACAATCTTGAAATTGGGTAAGCGGATTCCTTTCAGAGAGTAGAGATCCGCTACAAAATGAGTTTGCTGAAAATCGACCCCCAAGTGGCGTTGCAGGGGCTTAGGGGGCGTTATAGATAATTATTTCCATTTTTAAACTATTTGACGCACTGTCTTTAAATTTGATATATAGATTCCTTTCGTAGAATAATGATCAGTTATAAAACGGGTTTTGTGAAAACAGACTTCTAAGTGGCGTTGGGGGGGATTAAGGGGCGTAATAGATAAATATATCCGTTTTTAAACTACTTCACCTACCTGCTTGAAAATTGGTAGGTAAGTTCCTTTCCTGGAGTAAATATCCGCTACAAAATGGGTTTTGGGAAAATTGACCCCCAAGGGGTATTGCGGGGGGTTTAAGGGGCGTTATAAATTCCTATTTTTAAGTTATTAGACGTACAGTCTTGAAACTTAGTAAGCAGATTCCTCTCATAGGGTAGAGATACGCTAAAAATGGGTTTCGGGAAAATTGCCCCCAAGTGGCGTTGAGGGGACTTAAGGGGCGTTATAGATAATTATTTCCATTTTTAAACTATTAGACGCACAGTCTTTATATTTGATAAAGAGATTTCTTCCATAGAGTAGAGATCAGCTATAAGAAGGTTTTGTGAAAACAGACCTCTAAGTGGCGTTGCTGGGGAATAAGTGGAGTAAGAGATAAATATTTTCGTTTTTAAACTATTTGACCTACCTGCTTGAAAATTGGTAGGAATGTTTCTTTCATGGAGTAAATACCCGCTACAAAACGGGTTTGGAGAAAATTGACCCCCAAGGGGTGTTAAGGGCAGATATAAATAATTATTTCTTTTTTTAAACTATTAGACTCACAGTCTTGAAATTTGGTTAGCAGATTCCTCTCATAGGATAGAAATACACTGCAAAATGTGTTTTGGGAAAATCGACACCTAGGTGGTGACACCTAGGTTCAAGGGCCGTTATTGATAATTTTTTTGCATTTTTAATTAATTGGACGCACAGTCTTCAAATTTTGCTAAGCAGATTCCTTTCATAGAGTGCAATTCTCCTACAAAATGTGTTTTGTGAAAACAGACCCAGAAGTGGCATTGCGGGGGCTCAAGTTGCGTTATAGACAATTATCCCCATTTTTAAACTGTTAGACGTACAGTCTTGAAATTTGATAGCATATTCCTTTCGTAAAGTAGAGAACCGCTACAAAATGGGTTTCGCGAATATCAACTACCAAGTTTAATTTCGGGAGATTAAGAGGCGTAATCGATAAATATTTCCATTTTTAAACTACTTGATCATCCTGCTTGAAAATTGGTAGGCATGTTCCTTTCATGGAATATAATTCCTCTAACAAAGAGTAAAATGAAAATTGACCCCAAAGATGTTTGCGTGGGGTCAAGAGGAGTTACAGAAAAAATTCCTGTTTTTAATTGTTAGACCCATATACTTGAAATTTGTTAAAGATGTTTCTTTTGTTGAATAGGGAACCACTAAGAATAAATTTTAAGCAAATCAAGTTCTGGGGGGTTGCAGGGGGTTACTGGGACATATTGACAAAAAAATTACTTTTTTCGAGCTACAAGGACTATAATAATGAAATTTGGTTTGCATTTTTCTTTTGTTGAATTGAAATCCGCTAAGAGCAGTAATTTTGGAAAACAGCTCTCAACGGGATTATGGGGATATTTATAGTAAAACTTTTGCTTTTTTCTGTTAGATTTAGACTTGAAATTTGGCTTGCATGTTCAATTTACGGAGTAGAGATCCACCGAAAATTGGTTTTGCGGAAATCCACTTGGTTTTTGAGTTACGAAAGAGCAAACATCATTCTATGCTTCAATTTTAGAGATTTTTAGAAAATACAAATTAGATGAGTTCTGCCCTTTTTTTTTTTTTATCAACAGGTGACAGTTACAGGTATACGTATATTTTTCAATTCAATCGAATTCTTAATGCTAGGAATAATTTATACATATATATAAGCAGTAAAAATTTATAAAACATCATGAAATACCCAGCGAAGCGGGCGGGTAACAGCTAGTCTA
>BMAO01013357.1:158885-180402 GCA_019973975.1 Trichonephila clavata
CAGGAAGTTTGTGAATGTCCGAACCTCTGGCATTAAAACAGCGCAGAGGATTCGGGATATATGGACGGATTTTACAAATTCAAATAACCAGCTTTAATAGTTTTGGGTAGAGGGGCTGCTGAAAGTTAAAATTATATGTTTTTGTAGGGATAATTGTAGCATTTTTTTTTATTGTAATTCTCCTGACCTGAATCACGCCCTGATCAGAAAATCCATCAAGGATTTCTGTATCAGGAGTGTTCAATAAGTCAGGTTCAAATGACACCACGAGAAGTATTTAGAGATTTATGAGGACTTATTCTTAGTAGAGTCAAGAAAAGATTTGGCAAGTAAAAAAGACTTCGTTTGTAAAGCAGAACATGTTTCAATTAATAAATCACCGGATTGTGAGCGTTTTACAGATTTAGGTTCGCCACCTATTCCTATTAGTGCCTTATGAATAGCAAATGTTGACTTTTTGGACATTTCATTGTTTTCCAATGATATAACAAAAATCTTACTTGTTTTAGCACTTGATCAAGGTTAAGGTTGGGTAAAACGAGGCCTTTACCCGGGCACAAAATTCAGGATCCATGACAGAGAGATGGTATTCATCCTGGTGTGGCTCCACCCACCACGGAGTCCAACAAGGGAGGCAGTGTGCCGGTCATCTGGCAAAACAGGCACGGCGCTTACTGGAGTACACCCATAATATAGTGCTACAGCATCAGGGCGAGGATCCAACGGGTAAACCCGCCACCCCTTATCTGCAGCACTAACCCTACAGCAATGTCTCCGAAGAGACTCATCACCAGCCGATTGACAGGAGCGGGCTCATTCCTGCCACCCGTCTACAGCGAAGCGTGGGCCAAAGGGAACGCAAAAGGTATCCCCAGGACAACCATTTTCCTCCTTACGGGACGCCGCACACGGCAAACATGCGGGTCGGAAAACCAACGTTGTTAGTAAGAAAAACAAAAGAAATAATGCGAACATCAAAATAAATCATCAAAAATATTAAAACGAATTGAACGCAATACAAAACGAAAATATAGTATTAATAATGAATATTGTGAGTAATCTAATAAAAAAATGAATCAATCATTTTGTACATGTAAATTTCGAAAAATTGACTGTAGTCTAGACGGGAAAAGAAGAAAAGGGAAAATTGAATGACAAGAGGGTCGAAATAGAGAAGGATCACTAGGGTACCCCGGGTTCGTGACACCCGAGTTTACCAAAGACAGTAAACCCCTTGGGAAAAGGAAAAGATCACTAGGGTACCTCGGGATTGTGACACCCATACTCACCTAAAGAAGGTGAGCCCCCTGAGTGGGCCTGGGATGTAGAAGGTATAGTATTGGATTTAGTGTTAGTAGTTTCTAGAACAGGACTTGTTTCAGCTGGTAAAGGTGTAAACATTGATGCTGTTGATGAACGAAGTGTTTTTCTTGGATGAGCAGATTTAACAGAGGTAGACGGACTATTAGATGTGCACAGCATTATTTATTGAAGAAATAGGGGGTTGAGATTCTGATGATATTGTAGCTGCAACAGAAGATGTAGATGCAGGAAATGTGCCTGAGTTGAGTTGAGGATTTGGTAACTGGAGGAATTCTGGGACACACTTTGGTTTAGGAAGGATATTTAAGGTTGCAATAATTTTAAGGAGGGCATACTATTTTTGTAATTGTTTCATCAGTTTGGGTTGTTGTAGTTGCAGTTGAGGATTGACAGCCTGGGCGTATGTTTGAGATATCTGTGGTACTACGGATTTGCGTACTTCTAATAGGATATATTTCTATTAGTTTTAATTTCTTGTATTTGTTTCTCTATTTCCACTTGGAACATTGTTGGAATCTGATGGATGGGCGAGTGAACAATTAACACATTTTGGCTCTAGAGTGCAATCCGTGGAAGAATGCCCAACTTATGCACATCTAGAGTGCGTCAGCTGACCGCGGCAGGATGTTTGAGAGTGACCAAATCTCTGGCACTTAAAACAGCGCAGAAGATTTCGTATATAAGGACGGATTTTACAGTTCAAGTAAACTGCTTTTATTGTAGATGGCAGTTTTGGACTATTGAATGTTAAAATAAATGTTTTGTAGGAATTATTGCAGTATCTTTTTAATTGTGATTCTCCTGACCTGGATAACACCATGATTAGAAAATCCTTCAAGCATTTCTGCTTCAGGGGTGGTCAACAGGTCAGGTTCTGAAATGACACCTCGACTGGAGTTCAGAGATTTATGTGGACTAACAAGAAGAGGACAGTCACAAGAAAGGTTTTAGCAGCTAAATAACATTTTGATTGAAGAGCAGAATTAGTTTCGACTAGTAAATCACACGATTTATTTTTTTACTGATTTCGGTTCACCAATTCCTTGGAGAGCTTTGAAGGTAGTAAAAGGAGATTTGCGAGACATTTCGCTGTTTGGCAATGAGATATAAAAAAAGTGTATTCTTCGCAATTTCATCAATAGTAAGTGGTGTGGGTAAAACGAAGCCTTTACCCGGGCACGAAATTTCTGTGTCCATGAAGAGAGAAATGGTATTCATTCCGGTGTGGCTCCACCCACTACGGAGTCCAATAAGGGAGGCAGTGTGCGGTCATCTGGCAAAAACCAGGCACGGCGCTTACCTGGAGTACACCCAGAATATAGTGCTACAGCATCAGGGTGAGGATCCAACGGGTAAACCCGCCACCCCTTATCTGCAGCACTAACCCTACAGCAATGTCTCCGAAAAGACTTATCACCAGCGATTGACAGGAGCGGGCTCACTCCTGCCACCCGTCTACAGCGAAGCGTGGGCAAAAGAGTACGCAAAAAGTATCCCCAGGACAGCATTTTCCTCCTTACGGGACGCCGCACACGGCAAACATGCGGGTTGAACAAACAACAGTGTTAGTAAAACACAACACTGATATCGAAAATAAAATAAAGCAACCAAATTAACGCATCTCAAAATAAAAACTAAACTGTGTTAATAGCAATATATATTAAGAATATAATACAATCACAAAAAATAAATTCAAATTCAAATCATGTGTATTGAAATAAAATTTTAACCTGTGGTCTAGACGGGAAAGGAAAAAAAAATGTCGAATGGAATGACAAGACGAAGGGTCGAAAATAGAGAAGGATCACTAGGGTACGCCGGGTTTGTGAATCCCGTGTTTACCAAAGACAGTAAACCCTTGGGTAAAGGAAAAGATCACTAGGGCACCTCGGGATTGTGACACCCGTACTCACCTAAAGAAGGCGAGCCCTGAGGGGAACGAACTTTTGGGAAAGATAGAACTTAGTTATTTAGAACTATTTTCTTTTCAATAAATGTTTTTAATTATTTAAAAATTAATCAATAAAAAGTATATTTACCAGTGGTGCCATCTATGAATGATTTCTATTTCTAAGTGCAGAATTATGCATATTCTTATGTTGAACCTTAAAAGTCGTCGTGAATGTTGAAGGTGCGATAACCATTCAACCAAGAATACCTATTTCCATACATTTAGTTTACGAACATGTTATCAAACTTAAAGTGGAAATACTTAATTAAGTTGAGTTGAAAACCCTTTTAAATTAAAAGTAAATGTTATTCCCAGCTTGTAAGATTTCATTTTATACTATTTAAAAAGCTATGAATTTCATCATTTTGTACGCCATGTAATAATTTTTTAGGTTACATATTATATATTTATGTCATGTTTGAAAAGAGAGCTTCAAAACTAAGTGAGTAATAAATAAAAAATAGAGCGAACTCTTTATTATCGCGTAAGGATTTGTGGGGTAAATAAGCCTATTTAACCCACTGGCTGCTCATCCCGCGATTTCTACGGGCAACTCAAATGTAGCAAAATCTGCTCATCCGCGGGCATGTGTTTTTCTTCGTTTATCGAGGAGCACATTCCGTTTTTTCCCCGTTTGACCACTGAAATAAATTAGGTACAGTATTTGACGTTTAATTTAACTTTTGGCCAACAGATGTCGTTAGTTGTCCACTAAATTCCGGCATTTGAAGGCACGTGGTATTCCCGCTCAAACTTGACTTTTTGCCGTTTTTTTCTTATCAGAGATGGCTGCTAGAAAACGTTCGGTGAATGACAGCATGTATATTCCTGATGACTGATCGGATTCTGAAAGCGATTTTAGTTTTGATAGTGATATATATCGATTTTCGGACTGCTCCTCTTCTAGCGATGAATCTGATCATGATTCAATAAACTTGCAAAGTGTTAGGCAGTGGTGCAAAATCGATATGAAGAATATTCCTCCCCCTCCAGTTCCTTTTCGTGGAAATCCGGGAATAACTGTAAATATAGCTAACAACGCAAGTATATTGAATTATTTTGAACTTTTTTTTTCGATAATCAAATATTACGAATGATAGTCCAAGAAACTAATAGATAAGCTGAACAATATATCCATAAAACAGTTTGTAAAAAGGGATCACGCTGGAAAAAAATGGACAGAAACAAATGTTGAAGAACAAAGACTATTTTCTAATGAGTCATAAAGAAGCCAGAACAGGAACATTATTGGTCTAAGCGTCAAACATTATCCACACCAAATTTTGCAAAAGTAAAAGTAAAAAGGTTTTTATTGCTCATGAGAAGTTTCTTCATTTTATTAATATTGAGGAATTTGATAAAGACCGACACCCATGGCAGAAATTGAATAAAATTTATGAACTAATGGAACATCTTCAACGCAAATTTCGAGAAGTCTATATACAAGGGAAAAATCTTAGTTTAGATGAAAGTGATGAAGTTCAAAGGCAGGCTCAAGTGGAAAATGTATGTTGCAAAAAAATGAGCAAGAGTTGGTTTGAAGTTTTTCGTTCTTTGTGAAGCAGAAAGTGGGTACATTTCAGATTTCCTCATATATACAGGTGAAGGAACAGTGTATAATCCGAAATACAGCCAATATCCAGTTTCCACCAAAATTGTTTTACACTTGATGGATCGATTCCTGGAAAAGGCTATTGTGTCACTATTGATAATTTTTATATGTCTCCACAGCTTGCAGGTGTCTTAGTTACAGAAAAGACGGACACTTATGGACAGTGAATAAAACCAGAAAAGACCTCCCTGTCAATTTTTCAAAAGAGAAAGTCCCTAAGGGGGAAATTGTTGCTTATCAAAGAGGCAAAGTCATGGCCCTGAAGTGGCAGGACAAAAAGAGTGTCTGCCTTATGAGTACTATTCATGATGCAAGCTCTTATTTGGTGACATGCAAATCTAAAAAGACTTATTGAAACCAGTTGTCGTTTGTGACTATAATAATACAATGGGTGGCGTCGACTTAAGCGACCAAGAAATGTCCTACTACCCTACGCTCCGAAAACAACAAGGGAAGTATTATATCAAAATTTTCAGGCAGTTTTTAGATCAATCATTGTGGAATGCCTATGTACTTTACAAAAAGCAAAACCCAACACATAATATAAAGCTTTTGGAATTTCGATTGCGAATGGTTGAAGAAAGTATCCAAAAGCATTCTGATAGAGATAACTGCAGTGGTCCAGGAGGACCGAGTTCTACTCCGAACCCTTTGCGATTGAAAGCTCGTCATTTTGCAAGCCACATACCACCTAACCCCATAATAAGAGAGCCTCGACGACAATGTGCTGGTTGCTGTTCAAGAAAAGATGCAAATGGAAAAAAAATCGCAAAGAAACACGAATCTGGTGCAAAGACTGTGAAGTTGGACTTTGCCTTGAACCCTGTCATACTAAACTGAATTTCTAAGGTATCTTTTTGATCTGTGCTTTATATTTTCTGAAATTTTATACCTTTTACTTTTTTTATCATGCAATAAATAGAAATTAACTGTAATTTAATTGAAATTTACAAAAAAAAAAAAAAAATTTTTTTTGGCGATAACATTTGAAATTGGTTTTTCTGGCAACTTAGTTTCTCATGATAAAATTCTATATAAAAAATCTTTTCTAGAAAGAAAAAATGCATTTTTCAATTCTTCAATATATACAGATTAAAAATATGCAAAAAAAAAAAAAAAAAATACACAATTTTTGAAGCGATTTCGGTCCACAAATTGAGCAGGTTAAAAGGTGGAGCGAGCGCTGCCGAAGAAGAACGCAAACTCGAAAAGGCTTAGCTGCTGACTCCTAGTCGAATTACTGTCTATTGTTATACTCGGTTGCGCGCCAAAGGGCCGCCATGTTGGATTTTATATGATTGAAGCGGAATAAAGAAGTAGTTTTTAGAGATGATGCCCTCCTCATTTCACTAGCAAGAATGGGGCCTGTCAAGAGTCGACAGGATTCGAACCTGTGCGGAGAACCCCAATGGATTTCGAAAATGCGGCAATTAATCGCAGTAACACCGGACAATTCAAATCGAAATGTGGTAGAAAATGGAAGTTCAAGAAGATGGAATAATCAAGCATACGGGCAGTGTAAACACAGGAACTGATCCACTACGATTCCAATCAAGAGGATATGGACAGCCACATCAATCTCATATGGTGCGTTTCAATGAAAGCAGCACACACACAGTTCAACAGTCAACCTAGTCAGTTTGTACAACAGAATCAACATAAATTTCGCCCGCCTAGAAATAGTGAAAATGCCCAAGGGCATAGATGACACAGAAAGCAATGTGTCATTAATTCCAATAAATTTATCTAAACCACTTAAAAATTTTAAGAATTTAAAAGATAGTGATGTAAAAATAAATCAAACTTGTAGGACTATTCATCCCAAAGGTATACAGTGGTGGCAAAAAGTCCTAAACACACTCATTTTTTAGCGTACTTTTTGTGTTTGACTTCATTTTTCGTTGTGAAATTATCGCAATTTTAATGTATTTTTAATGCTGATTTCAAATCTACTACTAGTTTCTTAATGACTAAAATATTTTTTGTAGTAAAGCTGCCTGAACGCAATAATGTGAAATATGTGCAGAATAAAACAATATAGAATAACATAATATGCAAAGAAAAATAACACGAAAATTGACAAATACGGTATATTTAATAAACATTATGAAAATTACATTGTTATCACATGTTAGAAAATCAATATTTTATGGGCCAGCCGTTTGCTTCAATTACGGCTCTACATCTTTTTGGCATGGAATGCACCAATTTCAAAAGAAGATCTTTCGTGACAATATGGTTGAAGGAAAATATTAAAGCTTCAATTAATTCACGTTTGTTTGAAGGTTTTTTCTTTGAAATTTCATAACCAATTTTAAACCATAAGTTCTCTATCAGATTAAGGTCAGGAGACTGTCCTGGCCAGTTCATTCTATACACAGTATGGTCTTTAAACCATTTCTGGACTACCTTTGCACGATGACAAGGGGCGTTATCGTCCTTAAAAATCCATGACTGATTCCCAAAAAGATCTCTCGCAGTTGGTATCAATTTATTTTGTAGTATTTCAATGTAATCCATGGCTTTCACTGTTCCGCTAACGATGTGAAGTCTTCCAACACCATGAGAAGACACGCAACCCCATACCATTACTTTTGTCGGGTACTTTACTGTGGGCTTCAGACACCGAGGGCTGAAATCCTCATGAGTGCGTCGTCTTACATAGGCACTACTTTGGATGCCAGAAATACGGCACTACTTTGGATGCCAGAAATACAAAATTGACTCTCGTCACTAAAAATTACCTTTTCTCAGTCTTTAATAGTCCATAATGAATGTTCCCTTGCCCACGTCAATCGCCTCTTGCGTTGAAATTCAGTCAGTAATGGTTTTGGGCGCGCTTTACAGCCTCGTAACTCAATTTCCAGCAGTCTTCCTCTAGCAATTCTTGGGCACACACTCACATTCCATGTCAAAGTCCATTGTTTCAAAATTTGCGAGGAATTAAGCTTTCTGTCTGAATGAATGAATGTTGGGTTTAATGGCGCAAGAGCGATTTCGGTTAAGCTACGCCAATCAATCGTTAAAATATTAAAAATCCATTTAAAATACTCAAAATATAGTTAAAAGTTCACAAAAAAATAAGTAAAAAGCAGATTTTGGTGGGGCACACCCCACCAAGTCAGACAAGTTTAAAACATTTCAGAAAAAGAAAATCAAAATATTTATATTCAAGTAAAAAAAAATTGCTAATAACAAGTTTTTGGTGGGGATTACCCCCACCAAGTCCGATAAGTATGATTCAATGCGCCCCTTCCGGTGCTTGGTCGGAGTTAAATATTTTTTTCCCATAACTTCTGCTTCAACATCATATATGAGCATGTCATTTTCTTCTTCTTCTTCTTCGGAAGTCTGTACTGGAGAACTCTTTATCGGTATGTGTGGTGCCATTTTTATATACATAGCTGTTTCGTTTATTTTTTGTAGTAGCTTTTTCGTTCTTGCTCGAGATTTTGTATGTTTACTTTTGAATATTGTATTATACCTGCAGAAGGGAGTCGAGTACGGGAGTTGGATGAGGAAGCAGATATATTTGATGAAGTTTCCATAGGGCTGAATATAGGGTTGGTGGTTGAAAGTATTGCAGCTGAAATAGGAATTGGTGGCTGAGGCTCTGACACTGTAGTGGCTATTGAAGAGGTAGAGGGCAAGAGGTGTGCCTGGGCTGAAGATGATGTGAAAACAGCAGGAGTGGATGTTGGTATATTTGGTTTTGGGAGGGATGAAATTGGCTGTAGTAAATTTAAGGGTGGACATTTTATTTTTGTTATATCTTCGTCTGTCTGTGTAGAACTGTTTATAGTAGAGGATTTGGTAGCCTGGGCGTAAGTTTGTGATATTTGTGGAACTATTAATTTTCGGGCTTCTGGGTAAGATATGTTATTATTCGTTTTGATTGTCTGAATTTGTTTTTCGGTTTTCCATTTGGGGCACAATTTGGAATCAGCTGTATGGGGTTGAGAGCAATTAATACATTTAGGCTCTAGAGCAGCAATTCTCAACCGCTGGTCCGGCGGACCACCAGCGGTCCGCGGAGAAATCTTACCGGTCCGCGGACAATTTCTTCTATTCGCGAAAAAAATTTACTTATCAAAAAAAAATAATAATAAGAACTAAATTTTAATTTATTAAATTACGAAATACAAATATATCTTGAACTATTTATAATTCTATGTAATTTATGGTTAGTACTGCACTGAAGAAAAATTCCCGAAATGCTGACAAAAGTGCGCGAGAGCGCGGCGCGTAAACCCCTCTGTTGGCGACAGACACTTAAGCCGGGGTTATAATAGTATATAGATCACAGCTTATTTGTGTTCGGTGGATCACAGAACACGGAAGCGTTGATTGAAGGAGTTCTTACAGAAGGTTAATAGATTTGATGTGTGATCTGGTACAGTTTTATCGTTGTATAGTCTGGGTGTTTTTAAGTTATTGTTAAACGAAACATTGTTATAATAATTATATATCTGTTTAACTGGATTGGACCAATATAACAGTAAGTTTATTGATTATTTATATACTTGTATGTATGTATGTATGTATGTAGGCGCTAATAAAAAAATATTTTTTAACCCTTAGTAAGATGAACCGTAAACAAGGCACGCTATTCAATTTTTTGAATACCAGTTCAATGTCTCAAAAAAATGACGACAAAACAGGAATAGTACCAGGAAAAAAGAGAAAACCATTTATCAGACACTACAACCACGAATATATAAAATATGGTTTTATTCTTTGGCCCAATTCTACGGAAGAAGATATACGTCCGATGTGTATCATTTGCCATGAAGTTTTAGTAAATGATGCTATGAAACCAGCGAAAATGTTACGACATTTGAAGGCTAAACATTCCGAGCTGGAAAAAAAGCCGCGTGAATATTTTGAGCGTAGAAAACAAGAATTAGGATTACAAACAAAAACATTTAAACAAAATTTTATTCACAACAAGTCATTATTAAAATGTTCGTACCTAGTTGCCCTTCGGATTGCTAAAACAAGAAAATCCTTTACTACTGGGGAAAATTTAATAAAACCAGTTTTAATAGACGTCTGTTTAGAAATGTTTGGACTCTCTGCTGTTGATAAAATCAAATCGATTCCCTTATCTAATGATACTATAAGAAGAAGAATTGAAAAATTATCAGAGAATGTGGAATACCAATTAATACAAAAGATAAAGGAATCAACACTTTTTGCAATACAAATCGACGAATCATGCGATATTTCTAAAAAGGCCATATTAATTTTCTATGTTAGATATATTGATTTTACTTTGGAAGAAATAAAAGAAGAATTCTTGTGTTGTATAGAATTGGTTTCATATACAACAAGTGATGAGATTTTTAAAGCACTTAATTCTTATGTTATTAAACATTCTTTAGAATGGAAAAATTGCGTAGGTGTGTGTTCCGATGGGGCGGCTAGTATGGCTGGCAGACATTGTGGTGTTACTAAAAGAATTCAGCAAGCAGCTAATTCTGATTTATTAATTACCCACTGTATAATCCACAGACAACATTTAGCAGCGAAAAGTTTATCCACAGAATTACATGAGGTTTTAGCGGAATCTATAAAAATTATTAATTTTATCAAAAAAAGCGATTTAAACAGTAGGTTATTCGCAATATTTTGTCAGGAGGTTGGTGCCAAACATGAGCAGTTATTATTGCATACAGAAGTTCGATGGCTCTCGCGGGGTAAGATTTTAACCAGGCTTTTTGAATTAAAGACGGAAGTAGAAATATTTTTAAGAGAAAAAAATAATCCTTTAAGTATGCATTTTTCTGATGTAGAATGGGTTGCAAAACTAGCATATTTAAGTGATATATTTTCATATATCAACGATTTAAATTTGAGTTTACAAGGAACTTCTACAAATGCGTTTCATTTATTTAATAAAATAGATGGATTTAAGAAAAAATTTATTTTTGGGTGGATAAAGTAAATACCAATAATATTGATGTATTTAGTAATTATTTTGATTTTATTAATTTACAACAAGATTTAAACGTATCAAGATTAAATATAATCATTGGGCATCACTTACAATCTTTAAAAAATGGTTTCGAAAAATATTTCCCATCTGAAAATACCACGTGTGAAAGAAATGTGTGGATAACAAACCCCTTCATACCATATGAGAGTAGTAAGTTAAATTTAAGTGACAGAGAATATGAATCCCTCCTTGAGATTAGTACAGATATTATGTTAAAAGCTAGTTTTTCAACAATGTCCCTAGATAAATTTTGGATCAAATTGAAAAATGAATATCCATCTCTATACGAGAAAGCAATGAAAATGTTAGTCCCTTTCGCAACTACATATTTATGTGAAGCGGGATTTTCATCTATGACGGTAATAAAAAATAAATTTAGAAATCGTCTTTCGGTTATTTCGCCGCTCCGACTTAGCTTGACTAATTTAGAACCCACAATTGAAAAGTTGATTGAAGAAGAGCAGCCACAATCTTCTCATTAACAATAAATAACAATATAAAAATTGTAGATCTTTAATTTAGTGTAGTATCACATGTTGAATTATTTTGTTGTGTTCATATGCAATGATTTTGTGATTTTTTTTATAATTTCTGATATTTTTTGTTGTAATTTTTTTCAGGGGTTTGTTACTTATTAAAAATTATTATTACAAACAAACAATAAATTATGTTAAAATGGTTGAGGCTTTCGCGGCCGTTGTTTTGACTTGAAGTAGTTCTAGTCGGGCTTAAAGGCCGTCGTTGGTTGAAATTGCTTCCTCCCGTTCCGTGGGCACGTTGGCTAGCTTTTTCTGAGGTGCTTCTATGCCATCCAGTCTGCATCCAACCTTTGAGATGGAAACACCATAGAAAAAGCTAGCCACTCGTGCCAGCGAAACGTCAGGAAGCAATTTCAACCAACGACGGCCTTTAAGCCCGACTAGAACTACTTCAAGTCAATAAATTATGTTTTGTTTTACAAATTTTTTTGATTTAATTTTTTAGTAATCGTAAGAGTGATATTTTTGTTGTGTTTCTATGTCCATGAATTTGTGATTTTTTTTATAATTTTCTGTGATTTTCGTTAAAGTTTTGTTATATATATTATATGTATGTAATATAATTACATATATTTACATTTAAATATTAGTGTACGCAAATGATAATAAACATGTTCCAATTAACGTATTTAGTAGTTCTTTAATACCTAGTAAAATTTTGTTGTTAAAAAAATATCACCGGTCCGCGAATTTTTTTTACAAATTTTACCGGTCCGCGGGCCAAAAAAGGTTGAGAAACGCTGCTCTAGAGTGCAATCTGTGGAAGCATGTCCAACAGATGCACATCTAGAGCAAGTAAGTTGGCCGCGGCAGGAAGTTTGTGAATGTCCGAACCTCTGGCACTTAAAACAGCGCAGAGGATTCGGGATATATGGACGGATTTTACAATTCAAATAACCAGCTTTAATAGTTTTGGGTAGAGAGGGGCTGCTGAAAGTTAAAATTATATGTTTTGTAGGGATAATTGTAGCATTTTTTTTTATTGTAATTCTCCTGACCTGAATCACGCCCTGATCAGAAAATCCATCAAGGATTTCTGTATCAGGAGTGTTCAATAAGTCAGGTTCAGAAATGACACCACGAGAAGTATTTAGAGATTTATGAGGACTTATTCTTACGGTAGAGTCAAGAAAAGAGTTGGCAAGTAAAAAAGACTTCGTTTGTAAAGCAGAACATGTTTCAATTAATAAATCACCGGATTGTGAGCGTTTTACAGATTTAGGTTCGCCACCTATTCCTATTAGTGCCTTATGAATAGCAAATGTTGACTTTTTGGACATTTCATTGTTTTCCAATGATATTAACAAAAATCTTACTTGTTTAGCAACTTGATCAAGGTTAAGGTTGGGTAAAACGAGGCCTTTACCCGGGCACAAAATTTCAGGATCCATGACAGAGAGATGGTATTCATCCTGGTGTGGCTCCACCCACCACGGAGTCCAACAAGGGAGGCAGTGTGCCGGTCATCTGGCAAAAACCAGGCACGGCGCTTACCTGGAGTACACCCAGAATATAGTGCTACAGCATCAGGGCGAGGATCCAACGGGTAAACCCGCCACCCCTTATCTGCAGCACTAACCCTACAGCAATGTCTCCGAAGAGACTCATCACCAGCCGATTGACAGGAGCGGGCTCATTCCTGCCACCCGTCTACAGCGAAGCGTGGGCCAAAGGGAACGCAAAAGGTATCCCCAGGACACCATTTTCCTCCTTACGGGACGCCGCACACGGCAAACATGCGGGTCGGAAAACCAACGTTGTTAGTAAGAAAACAAAGAAATAATGCGAACATCAAAATAAATCATCAAAAAATATTAAACGAATTGAACGCAATACAAAACGAAAAATATAGTATTAATAATGAATATTGTGAGTAATCTAATAAAAAAATGAATCAATCATTTTGTACATGTAAATTTCGAAAAATTGACTGTAGTCTAGACGGGAAAAGAAGAAAAGGGAAAATTGAATGACAAGAGGGTCGAAAATAGAGAAGGATCACTAGGGTACCCCGGGTTCGTGACACCCGAGTTTACCAAAGACAGTAAACCCCTTGGGAAAAGGAAAAGATCACTAGGGTACCTCGGGATTTTGACACCCGTACTCACCTAAAGAAGGTGAGCCCCCTGAGGGGCTGGGATGTAGAAGGTATAGTATTGGATTTAGTGTTAGTAGTTTCTAGAACAGGACTTGTTTCAGCTGGTAAAGGTGTAAACATTGATGCTGTTGATGAACGAAGTGTTTTCTTGGATGAGGCAGATTTAACAGAGGTAGACGGACTATTAGATGTGGCACGAGCATTATTTATTGAAGAAATAGGGGGTTGAGATTCTGATGATATTGTAGCTGCAACAGAAGATGTAGATGGCAGGAAATGTGCCTGAGTTGAGTTTGAGGATTTGGTAACTGGAGGAATTCTGGGACACACTTTTGGTTTAGGAAAGGATATTTAAGGTTGCAATAATTTTAAAGGAGGGCATACTATTTTTGTAATTGTTTCATCAGTTTGGGTTGTTGTAGTTGCAGTTGAGGATTTGACAGCCTGGGCGTATGTTTGAGATATCTGTGGTACTACGGATTTGCGTACTTCTAAATAGGATATATTTCTATTAGTTTTAATTTCTTGTATTTGTTTCTCTATTTTCCACTTGGAACATTGTTTGGAATCTGATGGATGGGCGAGTGAACAATTAACACATTTTGGCTCTAGAGTGCAATCCGTGGAAGAATGCCCAACTTATGCACATCTAGAGTGCGTCAGCTGACCGCGGCAGGATGTTTGAGAGTGACCAAATCTCTGGCACTTAAAACAGCGCAGAAGATTTCGTATATAAGGACGGATTTTACAGTTCAAGTAAACTGCTTTTATTGTAGATGGCAGTTTTGGACTATTGAATGTTAAAATAATATGTTTTGTAGGAATTATTGCAGTATCTTTTTTAATTGTGATTCTCCTGACCTGGATAACACCATGATTAGAAAATCCTTCAAGCATTTCTGCTTCAGGGGTGGTCAACAGGTCAGGTTCTGAAATGACACCTCGACTGGAGTTCAGAGATTTATGTGGACTAACAAGAAGAGGACAGTCACAAGAAAGGTTTTAGCAGCTAAATAACATTTTGATTGAAGAGCAGAATTAGTTTCGACTAGTAAATCACACGATTTATTTTTTTACTGATTTCGGTTCACCAATTCCTTGGAGAGCTTTGAAGGTAGTAAAAGGAGATTTGCGAGACATTTCGCTGTTTGGCAATGATAGTATAAAAAAAGTGTATTCTTCGCAATTTCATCAATAGTAAGTGGTGTGGGTAAAACGAAGCCTTTACCCGGGCACGAAATTTCTGTGTCCATGAAGAGAGAAATGGTATTCATTCCGGTGTGGCTCCACCCACTACGGAGTCCAATAAGGGAGGCAGTGTGCCGGTCATCTGGCAAAAACCAGGCACGGCGCTTACCTGGAGTACACCCAGAATATAGTGCTACAGCATCAGGGTGAGGATCCAACGGGTAAACCCGCCACCCCTTATCTGCAGCACTAACCCTACAGCAATGTCTCCGAAAAGACTTATCACCAGCCGATTGACAGGAGCGGGCTCACTCCTGCCACCCGTCTACAGCGAAGCGTGGGCAAAAGAGTACGCAAAAAGTATCCCCAGGACAGCATTTTCCTCCTTACGGGACGCCGCACACGGCAAACATGCGGGTTGACAAACAACAGTGTTAGTAAAACACAACACTGATATCGAAAATAAAATAAAGCAACCAAATTAACGCATCTCAAAATAAAAACTAAACTGTGTTAATAGCAATATATATTAAGAATATAATACAATCACAAAAAATAAATTCAAATTCAAATCATGTGTATTGAAATAAAATTTTAACCTGTGGTCTAGACGGGAAAGGAAAAAAAAAATGTCGAATGGAATGACAAGACGAAGGGTCGAAAATAGAGAAGGATCACTAGGGTACGCCGGGTTTGTGAATCCCGTGTTTACCAAAGACAGTAAACCCCTTGGGTAAAGGAAAAGATCACTAGGGCACCTCGGGATTGTGACACCCGTACTCACCTAAAGAAGGCGAGCCCCTGAGGGGAACGAACTTTTGGGAAAGATAGAACTTAGTTATTTAGAACTATTTTCTTTTCAATAAATGTTTTTAATTATTTAAAAATTAATCAATAAAAAGTATATTTACCAGTGGTGCCATCTATGAATGATTTCTATTTCTAAGTGCAGAATTATGCATATTCTTATGTTGAACCTTAAAAGTCGTCGTGAATGTTGGAAGGTGCGATAACCATTCAACCAAGAATACCTATTTCCATACATTTAGTTTACGAACATGTTATCAAACTTAAAGTGGAAATACTTAATTTAAGTTGAGTTGAAAACCCTTTTAAATTAAAAGTAAATGTTATTCCCAGCTTGTAAGATTTCATTTTATACTATTTAAAAAGCTATGAATTTCATCATTTTGTACGCCATGTAATAATTTTTTAGGTTACATATTATATATTTATGTCATGTTTGAAAAGAGAGCTTCAAAACTAAGTGAGTAATAAATAAAAAATAGAGCGAACTCTTTATTATCGCGTAAGGATTTGTGGGTAAATAAGCCTATTTAACCCACTGGCTGCTCATCCCGCGATTTCTACGGGCAACTCAAATGTAGCAAAATCTGCTCATCCCGCGGGCATGTGTTTTTCTTCGTTTATCGAGGAGCACATTCCGTTTTTTCCCCGTTTGACCACTGAAATAAATTAGGTACAGTATTTGACGTTTAATTTAACTTTTGGCCAACAGATGTCGTTAGTTGTCCACTAAATTCCGGCATTTGAAGGCACGTGGTATTCCCGCTCAAACTTGACTTTTTGCCGTTTTTTTCTTATCAGAGATGGCTGCTAGAAAACGTTCGGTGAATGACAGCATGTATATTCCTGATGACTGATCGGATTCTGAAAGCGATTTTAGTTTTGATAGTGATATATATCGATTTTCGGACTGCTCCTCTTCTAGCGATGAATCTGATCATGATTCAATAAACTTGCAAAGTGTTAGGCAGTGGTGCAAAATCGATATGAAGAATATTCCTCCCCTCCAGTTCCTTTTCGTGGAAATCCGGGAATAACTGTAAATATAGCTAACAACGCAAGTATATTGAATTATTTTGAACTTTTTTTTTCGATAATCAAATATTACGAATGATAGTCCAAGAAACTAATAGATAAGCTGAACAATATATCCATAAAACAGTTTGTAAAAAGGGATCACGCTGGAAAAAATGGACAGAAACAAATGTTGAAGAACAAAGACTATTTTCTAATGAGTCATAAAGAAGCCAGAACAGGAACATTATTGGTCTAAGCGTCAAACATTATCCACACCAAATTTTGCAAAAGTAAAAGTAAAAAGGTTTTTATTGCTCATGAGAAGTTTCTTCATTTTATTAATATTGAGGAATTTGATAAAGACCGACACCCATGGCAGAAATTGAATAAAATTTATGAACTAATGGAACATCTTCAACGCAAATTTCGAGAAGTCTATATACAAGGGAAAAATCTTAGTTTAGATGAAAGTGATGAAGTTCAAAGGCAGGCTCAAGTGGAAAATGTATGTTGCAAAAAAATGAGCAAGAGTTGGTTTGAAGTTTTTCGTTCTTTGTGAAGCAGAAAGTGGGTACATTTCAGATTTCCTCATATATACAGGTGAAGGAACAGTGTATAATCCGAAATACAGCCAATATCCAGTTTCCACCAAAATTGTTTTACACTTGATGGATCGATTCCTGGGAAAAGGCTATTGTGTCACTATTGATAATTTTTATATGTCTCCACAGCTTGCAGGTGTCTTAGTTACAGAAAAGACGGACACTTATGGGACAGTGAATAAAACCAGAAAAGACCTCCCTGTCAATTTTTCAAAAGAGAAAGTCCCTAAGGGGGAAATTGTTGCTTATCAAAGAGGCAAAGTCATGGCCCTGAAGTGGCAGGACAAAAAGAGTGTCTGCCTTATGAGTACTATTCATGATGCAAGCTCTTATTTGGTGACATGCAAATCTAAAAAGACTTATTGAAACCAGTTGTCGTTTGTGACTATAATAATACAATGGGTGGCGTCGACTTAAGCGACCAAGAAATGTCCTACTACCCTACGCTCCGAAAACAACAAGGGAAGTATTATATCAAAATTTTCAGGCAGTTTTTAGATCAATCATTGTGGAATGCCTATGTACTTTACAAAAAGCAAAACCCAACACATAATATAAAGCTTTTGGAATTTCGATTGCGAATGGTTGAAGAAAGTATCCAAAAGCATTCTGATAGAGATAACTGCAGTGGTCCAGGAGGACCGAGTTCTACTCCGAACCCTTTGCGATTGAAAGCTCGTCATTTTGCAAGCCACATACCACCTAACCCCATAATAAGAGAGCCTCGACGACAATGTGCTGGTTGCTGTTCAAGAAAAGATGCAAATGGAAAAAAAATCGCAAAGAAACACGAATCTGGTGCAAAGACTGTGAAGTTGGACTTTGCCTTGAACCCTGTCATACTAAACTGAATTTCTAAGGTATCTTTTTGATCTGTGCTTTATATTTTCTGAAATTTTATACCTTTTACTTTTTTTATCATGCAATAAATAGAAATTAACTGTAATTTAATTGAAATTTACAAAAAAAAAAAAAAAATTTTTTTTGGCGATAACATTTGAAATTGGTTTTTCTGGCAACTTAGTTTCTCATGATAAAATTCTATATAAAAAATCTTTTCTAGAAAGAAAAAATGCATTTTTCAATTCTTCAATATATACAGATTAAAAATATGCAAAAAAAAAAAAAAAAAATACACAATTTTTGAAGCGATTTCGGTCCACAAATTGAGCAGGTTAAAAGGTGGAGCGAGCGCTGCCGAAGAAGAACGCAAACTCGAAAAGGCTTAGCTGCTGACTCCTAGTCGAATTACTGTCTATTGTTATACTCGGTTGCGCGCCAAAGGGCCGCCATGTTGGATTTTATATGATTGAAGCGGAATAAAGAAGTAGTTTTTAGAGATGATGCCCTCCTCATTTCACTAGCAAGAATGGGGCCTGTCAAGAGTCGACAGGATTCGAACCTGTGCGGAGAACCCCAATGGATTTCGAAAATGCGGCAATTAATCGCAGTAACACCGGACAATTCAAATCGAAATGTGGTAGAAAATGGAAGTTCAAGAAGATGGAATAATCAAGCATACGGGCAGTGTAAACACAGGAACTGATCCACTACGATTCCAATCAAGAGGATATGGACAGCCACATCAATCTCATATGGTGCGTTTCAATGAAAAGCAGCACACACACAGTTCAACAGTCAACCTAGTCAGTTTGTACAACAGAATCAACATAAATTTCGCCCGCCTAGAAATAGTGAAAATGCCCAAGGGCATAGATGACACAGAAAGCAATGTGTCATTAATTCCAATAAATTTATCTAAACCACTTAAAAATTTTAAGAATTTAAAAGATAGTGATGTAAAAATAAATCAAACTTGTAGGACTATTCATCCCAAAGGTATACAGTGGTGGCAAAAAGTCCTAAACACACTCATTTTTTAGCGTACTTTTTGTGTTTGACTTCATTTTTCGTTGTGAAATTATCGCAATTTTAATGTATTTTTAATGCTGATTTCAAATCTACTACTAGTTTCTTAATGACTAAAATATTTTTTGTAGTAAAGCTGCCTGAACGCAATAATGTGAAATATGTGCAGAATAAAACAATATAGAATAACATAATATGCAAAGAAAAATAACACGAAAATTGACAAATACGGTATATTTAATAAACATTATGAAAATTACATTGTTATCACATGTTAGAAAATCAATATTTTATGGGCCAGCCGTTTGCTTCAATTACGGCTCTACATCTTTTTGGCATGGAATGCACCAATTTCAAAAGAAGATCTTTCGTGACAATATGGTTGAAGGAAAATATTAAAGCTTCAATTAATTCACGTTTGTTTGAAGGTTTTTTCTTTGAAATTTCATAACCAATTTTAAACCATAAGTTCTCTATCAGATTAAGGTCAGGAGACTGTCCTGGCCAGTTCATTCTATACACAGTATGGTCTTTAAACCATTTCTGGACTACCTTTGCACGATGACAAGGGGCGTTATCGTCCTTAAAAATCCATGACTGATTCCCAAAAAGATCTCTCGCAGTTGGTATCAATTTATTTTGTAGTATTTCAATGTAATCCATGGCTTTCACTGTTCCGCTAACGATGTGAAGTCTTCCAACACCATGAGAAGACACGCAACCCCATACCATTACTTTTGTCGGGTACTTTACTGTGGGCTTCAGACACCGAGGGCTGAAATCCTCATGAGTGCGTCGTCTTACATAGGCACTACTTTGGATGCCAGAAATACGGCACTACTTTGGATGCCAGAAATACAAAATTGACTCTCGTCACTAAAAATTACCTTTTCTCAGTCTTTAATAGTCCATAATGAATGTTCCCTTGCCCACGTCAATCGCCTCTTGCGTTGAAATTCAGTCAGTAATGGTTTTGGGCGCGCTTTACAGCCTCGTAACTCAATTTCCAGCAGTCTTCCTCTAGCAATTCTTGGGCACACACTCACATTCCATGTCAAAGTCCATTGTTTCAAAATTTGCGAGGAATTAAGCTTTCTGTCTGAATGAATGAATGTTGGGTTTAATGGCGCAAGAGCCGATTTCGGTTAAGCTACGCCAATCAATCGTTAAAATATTAAAAATCCATTTAAAATACTCAAAATATAGTTAAAAGTTCACAAAAAAATAAGTAAAAAGCAGATTTTGGTGGGGCACACCCCACCAAGTCAGACAAGTTTAAAACATTTCTGAAAAAGAAAATCAAAATATTTTATATTCAAGTAAAAAAGAAATTGCTAATAACAAGTTTTTGGTGGGGATTACCCCCACCAAGTCCGATAAGTATGATTCAATCACGCCCCTTCCGGTGCTTGGTCGGAGTTAAATATTTTTTTTCCATAACTTCTGCTTCAACATCATATACGAGCATGTCATTTTCTTCTTCTTCGGAAGTCTGCACTGGAGAACTCTTTATCGGTATGTGTGGTGCCATTTTTATATACATAGCTGTCTCGTTTATTTTTTGTAGTAGCCTTTTCGTTCTTGCTCGAGATTTTGTATGTTTACTTTTTGAATATTGCATTATACCTGCAGAAGGGAGTCGAGTACGGGAGTTGGATGAGGAAGCAGATATATTTGATAAAGTTTCCATAGGGCTGAATATAGGGTTGGTGGTTGAAAGTATTGCAGCTGAAATAGGAATTGGTGGCCGAGGCTCTGACACTGTAGTGGCTATTGAAGAGGTAGAGGGCAAGAGGTGTGCCTGGGCTGAAGATGTGAAAACAGCAGGAGTGGATGTTGGTATATTTGGTTTTTGGAGGGATGAAATTGTCTGTAGTAAATTTAAGGGTGGACATTTTATTTTTGTTATATCTTCGTCTGTCTGTGTAGAACTGTTTATAGTAGAGGATTTGGTAGCCTGGGCGTAAGTTTGTGAAACTATTAATTTTCGGGCTTCTGGGTAAGATATGTTATTATTCGTTTTGATTGTCTGAATTTGTTTTTCGGTTTTCCATTTGGGGCACAATTTGGAATCAGCTGTATGGGGTTGAGAGCAATTAATACATTTAGGCTCTAGAGCAGCAATTCTCAACCGCTGGTCCGGCGGACCACCAGCGGTCCGCGAGAAATTTACCGGTCCGCGGACAATTTCTTCTATTCGCGAAAAAAATTTACTTATCAAAAAAAAATAATAAGAACTAAATTTTAATTTATTAAATTACGAAATACAAATATATCTTGAACTATTTATAATTCTATGTATTTAGGTTAGTACTGCACTGAAGAAAAATTCCCGAAATGCTGGAAAATGCGCGAGAGCGCGGCGCGTAAACCCTCTGTTGGCGACAGACACTTAAGCCGGGGTTATAATAGTATATAGATCACAGCTTATTTGTGTTCGGTGGATCACAGAACACGGAAGCGTTGATTGAAGGAGTTCTTACAGAAGGTTAATAGATTTGATGTGTGATCTG
>BMAO01013357.1:208630-256275 GCA_019973975.1 Trichonephila clavata
ATTTTTTTCCCATCTGTTTAACGCTCAGTGGCCAAGGTCAAACTTGATGTTGCAATATTTTTTCCGTTATTCATTACTAGATTAATTATGTAATGACAACACTGTATAATCTGTTTTTTCTGGATAAAACGATAGATTATAGTTTTCTGGACTATACTTTAGCTACCAGTATATAACGATTCATTGGCAAATGAAAATACCACACATACACACAAACCCTTTGTATTATTTTAGCTCTAAGAAAATAATTATTGTTAAAATAATGAATATGCTTTGTTTTTCGTAATATATTATATCAGAACGTTTTCTTTGCTGCTTTAAATATAGATTTTTTTAAGTAAAAAAGAATTGTTTTCTGTAAATCATTAATCGAAATTTTTCAATCGTTACGTATAAGGATTTCTTATAACTATGATAAGTAAACCATCTGAACTAAAAAGATTCATACTTTGCTCTTTTAATATCAGTGATTGAATAAATTAAATACCAAACATCACTTATTTGTCACGATTCGGATTTTTTTTTCAAAATAATAATACTTTGCCTATTTTATGATTTCTTCTAAAATGAATAAATATCGATGCATTTAAATGAAAATTATTTTTAAAAAAGTCATTGATCATTTAGAATCAATGATTAAAAAAATAAAATGCCAAAAACTATATTTCTTTAAAGAATTTTATAGGAAGAAAACAACTTTTTTTTTACAAAACAATGATGTTTTGCATATTTTATGATTTTTTCTCATATGAATCAATATCGTTGAAGTGAGTGGGTGATTTTAAAATTCACCTTGTTTGCCTATTCGAGAATTTTTGGTGACAGACCTCGAAATTTTCAACCATTCTCAAGTGACGAGGACGACACCTGAGTATTCACCCATCTTTTAGAATTACCACATCACACCAACGCAAGAACAAATTTCAAAAAAGGGAGTTTTTATGACATAGTTAAAGAAATCACTCACATCGCGCGCATACACACACACAAGTGCTATCGGCCTGAGGGAAACACGAAATTTCCATGGGGATGAAGTTATTCACTCGGTAAAACGAAAGAATTGGAGAGTGAGTGGGTGATTTTTAAATTCGCACTGTTTGCCTATTCGAGGGTTTTTGGTGACGGACCTCGAAATTTTCAACCATGCTCAAGTGACGAGAACGACACATGAGCTTTCACCCACCTTTAATAATTACCACACCACACCAACGCAAGAACAAATTTCGAAAAAGGGAGTTTTTTTGAGATTGTTAAAGAAATCACTCACATCGCACACACAAGTGCTATCGGCCTGAGGGAAACACGAAATTTCCATGAGGGTGAAGTTATTCAGTCGGTAAAAGCCCGTGCAACGCAGGGCTAAGCGGAGAGGAAAGAAACAAAAAAATCAAAGTAATTTCGGAAAATAATATTGGAAGTGCTGAATTTGTGAAGTTGAGTGAATATTAACGTCCCACTGTTCAGCAACACGAGGCCTTTTGGGGACGGTCAGCGTAATTTTGAACCATGGTCAAGTGACGCGGACGACACCTGAGCTGGCACCCCCTCTCATAACTACCACACCACACCAACGGGAGGACGTTTGAGCTCTCGACATAATTTATGTGCATTTCTCCCCTACACGGAGGGTCTTCAGTGGTACTAGGATCGAGAATTTGCGAAGAGAAGGGAAAATGTTAAGCAACAAAGCCATGACACGCACTCACGGGACATGCATTCACATCGTACGAAGGAGGAAATTAACATGGGGATTAAGTTATACCCTCGGTATAAGCCCGTGCAACGCCGGGCCATGAAAGCTAGTCTTACACTATTAAAATTCGAAGGTAAACAAACGTATCTATGTATCTATCTATCTATGTGCGTCTATCTTCTCACGAACAGCACCACGCAGAAAGTCGCGGAAGGTACCAAAAGATCGGGAATTTTCCGGGGAAGCCGTATTGCCTATTTATATTCCGATATTGTAATTAGTTAAAAAGATATTAATTAAAAACCTTAAAACGCCTAATTGTTTTACTCCTGCCGGTTGCTTACTTGGCAGAACTTCCCTTCCGTTTCGGCCGAGCGGTAATCTTACGTTTTCCACCATATTAAAATTGTCATCCGATTTTCGGTGTCGAAATTAGACAAAAAATAATTACAGAATCGGAAAGATCATTTATTTCGCCACGACACGGTATAATGTTTTTTGTAAAATAACGATATTTTCTATTTTTTTCGAATTTTTTAAAATAGTGTTAAAACTGATGCGTTTTTATGAAAATTATTTCTAAATCGTTGGGTATGAATTACTTTTCGTGTTATTAAATCGATATTCTACACTAATTAACTTCAAGCCTTTCTCTTTTAGATCCATTCATTTAAAAAATAAAATTCCCAAAACTTTTTTTTTATAGAATTTTTAAAAAGTAATCTTAATTTTTACTTCACATTGAATAACTTCGTCATTTATGAAGATAATCTCACAAAACCTTTTTCCGTGTGTACAGTAATATTATCCGTAACATATACGAAGATTGAAAAAATTGCTTCAAAATTACGGATTTTAAATAAAAAAAATTGTGATTTTCTTAAACTTATGTTTTTCTGAGAAATAAATTAAAAAGTAGTAATTTGTACATTTTTATTTCAAAGTACGTTATTTTTGCAAATAGTTGGTGATGTTTGAGAGCATTAAAGTAAAAATTATGCCCTTAAAAGGAAGGTAATGATTTTTAAAATAATTTAAAATACGCGATTTTACATTTAGCCAAACATTGGCGTCGAAAATTAGCTTTGCGCCAAAGACTTCAGACCTGTTTCGCCTTCGACCGCTCTAACTCAAGGGTTACACTAAAAAAATTCTGCCTTAAACAGGAGGAAATCAGTAACTTTGGCGAGTAAAAAAAAAAAAAATGCGAGTGAAAGATGTATTTTATCAACTATATATGTCAGATTAAGATGATAAAATGCATTCAATGCATTTCTGAGATTCATTTAAAATATTTATCAGTATCGAAATTTTTGTTCTCTTTCATAAAACTTATAGTTTACTTTAAAATAATGCCTAATGTATATTTCTTTTTTTGACATATAATTTCATAATAAAATCGAAGAATTTGCCCATTTCGAAATTTTTTTTTTTGGAAATAGTCAGTTAAATAGGTATAAATTCCTTAGAAAAAAAAAAGCTATGTTTGTATTATATATTCTTTATTATTAATTGCTTTTTTTTTAAAATATCAAAAATCAATAAATTTTTTGCAATACATTTAAATGTAATCTTCAATCGAAATCTTTCAATCGTTATGTGAATATCCTATGGATCCCCTCAATTAAAAATTAAATTCAATTTGAACCGACCATTCATTATTATTGCCTATTTTCTTTTCTGCTACTAATCTGCGTGGCGTGGTTGTCTAACGCGCCGCTTTCGCAAAGTATCTTAATTTTTTCTTATGTCTGGGTTCGAATCTAGCGAATTTCATTTTGTTCGTTTCTGCTTATTTTTCCCACGTAAATTAATTTTACTGATAAATACTTATTTTAACATGATCCTCTGTTATTTTAATGTACTTTTATTTTTTTTTTTTTTTTTTTTTTTTTTTTTTGCCTTAAAAAAGATTTTTTTCTGATTTTTAATCATTCAAAGTAATTTCTATCTTTTTCAACAATTCCTAACAAGAAGCTTTCATTTCTGTTTATTTTTCCCACGTAAATTTTCAGTGCTGCCATTATTTAAGCAAACGGAATGTCACAATTAATTGCTAAATGAATATTTTTAATCAATTTTAATGTAAAAATATTAATAAGTTATAGTTTTGTATTTTATAAATATCGATGAATTTAAAAGAAAATGATTTTTAAAAAGTTATTGATATTTAGAAACAGTGATTAAAAAAGTAAAATGCCGAAAACTATGTCACAATTAATTGCTAAATGAGCATTTTTAATCAATTTTATTAAAAATAATTAATAAGTTAGTTTTGTATAATATAATTTTTTCCGCAGATACGTGTTTAAATAATTTTAACACAGAGTGGAATGAAAAACTATAAAATTAAAATTAAAAAAATTTAATGTTTTTATCAAATAGTATTCTTTTTTTTTTTTAATGTTTTTTTCAGTGAATGTTAGCATATAACTAGGTTTTCCCCCAAAAGTGGATTTTTAACACTAATATATGTTTAATTAAACATCCAAATGTTTCAAGAGCTATCTGTAGAATTTTTTTTATTAGTATTTATTGATAATGGATTTAAATTAATATATTTTTTTAAAATTAAAATGCATTCAATGCATTTCTGAGATTCATTTACAATATTTATCAGTATCGTAATTTTTGTTCTCTTTCATAAAACTTATAGTTTACTTTAAAATAATGCGTAATTGCATGAAACTTTTTCCCCCCCGTGTCAAATATTTCATAAAATTCTCACAATTTTACTTCAAGAATTAAAATAGTAGTAAAGTTTTGTAATTTGAAAAATTTATACTTTCTGTTCTTTTTTCAGCATACAAATATTTTTAAAAATGCTACAGTTTCGTTTCCGGGAAAAAACTAAAAAAATTAAATGTTTTTATCAGATAGTATTATTTTCTTTTTGAATGATTTTTTTCAGTGAATGTGTACTTATAACTAGGTTTTTTACATAGTGTTTTTCTTAGCAGTTACATATGTTTAATCAAACATCCAAACGTTTCAAGAGCTATCTGTAGAATTTTTTTATTATTATTTATAGATAATGTGGATTTAAATTAATATATTTTTTAAAATCAAATGAATATTTCTATTATTTCCTTATTAAATTAATTATTTGTTAATAAAAGGTATAACGCCTATTATTTTGGATAAAAATACGTTCTAGAGCCTGGAATAAATATTTGTCCTCAGTGCCAGCCTAGCGGCAGCTAGGCTTCTACTTCAGTTACACAATATACCTAAGAAAGGGAGTAAATAAAGTGAGAATGATAGGTTCGCCTAAGCTAAAACTAGCTTCGGCGGTCAGGAGGTGGTGGGGGGAGGTGGAACATAGTTTCCGTAGAAACGCAAAACAACTTTTTCGTTTCGTTCTTCAATCCGAAAAGGGGGTTTTCGTTACGTTTAACAGCATGGGGGGGGGGTGGAATTCTTAGAAATCAGGTAGTATCTTCGTTGCACTATGAGGCAAACGGTACATGAGGTGAGGCTGGTTCATGAAGTTAGATTGAGAGCTAATCGTTGGGTTGTCATGATTGCAGAATGGAAAGTTGCAGAATGGATTGCAGAATGGAAAGTTGAGGAAAGATTCGCTATTAGGGTGTGGATGGGTTCAACACAAAGTTCTTCGTGGAGAACAGATCTTGGGATGTACCTGTTTATTATGAAGTCTTTGAATATCATTTAATTGTGTGTTACTGGCAGATCCCCAAATGGGGCATGTATACGTTAAGATGGGGCGAAGATAGGTTTTGTAAATAAATATCCGGTTATTTAAAGAGAGTTTGGATTTCCTTCCAATCAGTACGTTCTAGAGAGACATTTTTAAGCTAACTGTAAGTAGCGATTGATTGATTAATGAAAACCTGAAAATTATTTTATTATTTTAGATTCCTAAAAATTATCTATTATTAAAAAATGATGACTTTTTTTTTACTCAAGCATCAAAATAGTTTTCTTTTATTGTTTAAATTTATTATTTTTTTAATAAAGCAATATTGTTTTCGACATGTCATGAATAGAAACTTGAAGATAAATCTTATATCTGAGAGGAGAGTCAGGGGGAAAATAGTTCTACACTCAAATAAGCCACTGTAACACAATGCAGTAGAAAGAGAACTGAAACATGTTTGACATTAGTAAGATCTGGAAGATATTTTTTTTTTTCGAAAAAGGGAATTGTAGTGACGTTTATATAAAGAAATCACACACATACCAGGAACTTTGATAAAGGAAGGTGAATTTCCATGGCAGTATGTTATGCATTCGAAACAAATTTTAATAAAACACTCAAAATACTTAAAACAATCATTTAATAATTTCTTCTTTTATAAAGATAATCGCATGAAACATTTTTCCCGTGTGTCGAATATTTCAAAAAATCCTCACAATTTTACTTCAATATTTAAAATAGTAGTGAAATTTGAAAAATTTCTACTTTTCTGTCTTTTTTCAACATACAACTATCTTTAAAAAGGCTACATTTTCGTTTCCGGGGACTAAAAAATTGCAACGAAAGAACTGAAAACTGAGTGAGTGATTTTTTAATTCGCACTGTTCGCCTATTCGAGGGTTATTGGCGATGGACCTCGAAATTTTCAACCATGGTCAAGTGACGAGGACGACACCTGCGCTTTCACCCATCTCTAATAATTAGAACACCACACCAACGCAAGAACAAATTTCGAAAAAGGGAGTTTTAATGACATAGTTAAAGAAATCACTCACATCGCGCACATAAGAGCTATCGGCCTGAGGGAAACACGAAATTTCCATGGGGATGAAGTTATTCACTCGGTAAAAGCCCGTGCAACGCCGGGCTAAGCGGAGAGGAAAGAAACAAAGAAATCAAAGTAAATTTGAAAAATAATATTGGAAGTGTTGAATTTGTGAAGAGAAGGGAAAATGTTAAGCGACAAAGCCATGACACGCACTCACGGGTCATGCACTCACATCGTACGCGTCAAAACCACACACAAAAGTGTTGGCGTTAGAATAAAAGGAGGAAATTAACATGGGGATTAAGTTATAACCTCGGTATAAGCCCGTGCAACGCCGGGCCATGAAAGCTAGTTGTAATATATTTATTGTTCCCAAATTGATTATTTGATGTAAAACAAATAAACCTATATATAATCAAAATTTCTCTACAAGAGAGAGAGGAATAAAAATAATTAAAACTGAAAAGAATTGTAATTGCAAGATAACCAGACAACAGAATTTAAAAGGAGTATGAAAAATTAAAATAACAGAGTTAAATATAAAAAGAATCGATGCTACAGTATTATCAGTTTTTGCTAAATAGCTCTAATTTAAGATTAAGGAACAATATATCAAAATTGTGAATACGCTTTTCTACTTTTATCCAAACTGCAGAAGGTAAACGCTTCCGTACCAAACATTACAGAAAACACATAATTCATATAGGCATAACTTATGTAAATTACAAAATGCATTAGTTTGAAAGTTAGATTTCTGTCGGAAGTACCAAATAATTCCCAAAATTTTCCAGCTACGGCAGTGTTCAAAATTCTACAGAGCATATTGATTTAAAAAAATATATAATTATATGGAATATGTAAATAAGTGCATAAATTATATATCTGAGTTCTTTCTAACAATTAACAAGTAATAACCGGAAATTCTCTAATCATACTTTAAAAATAATCGGATGATGTCTTTTTAAAAAATTATGTAGGCATTTTGAATTTTATTACTGATATGGTCATATTATGTATAAGTTTCTTCAAGGTCTCATGGTCTGTTTAATTTCCGTTTCTGATGATGTGTTACAGAGTAAACATCCTTGGAGTTACAGAAATAATTACCACTGTTTTGTGTCTTTCGAAGCATCTAGTCATTAGTTTTATTTATGTGTAAGCAGGAATGAAAAGTTCCGCATCAGTCATTATTTCAAAAATTTGACTTTCATTACTTTTAATGCTGTTATGCCAAATCAAAAATGATTTGATGAAGGATGTCTTTATAATGTAGCTTCTCTGCCGCCACCCCCTTAAAGAAGGAGTAGCACTGCCCTGAGAACACGACATGGAGGAGGGTTACCATCGTTTCCTGAGGGCTGACCACTCGCCCTTTGTCAACCAATTGGATACAGGGCAACCCCGAACAGTTGGAATCACGAGTCATCCATCTCCTCGGCAATAACAGACTTGGGTCGGTCTTCCTGTCTGTAGATTCTAGCTAATATTGGTGGTAAATTATGGATTGCTTGGCGCAAGATTCTGCATCGTTGGGGGTGGATTAATGTGTTTGTAGGGAAAAAGTGATTGTCCTTCGAACAAGGCGGTCGGGGTAAGAGAGTGTACTTAAGAATTTTGGAGCTTGGCAGGTATGAATTGAATTTGGTATTAAGGAAAGCGAGTTACTTTGTTTTAGCGCATCTCACAAGCCTTGGTTTCCGGTACCAAGAAAAGATAGGTTCTTCTTCTTTTTTTAACACGACGGATTGTGTTTGGTTTGATTGTATTGAGAAGTGTGAGATAATTCTGTTGGCTGTTAACGCGAAGTACAGCGTTGAGAAGTATTAAAAAGTAATAGAAAAGTCATTAAACTGTCTCTCTCTCATAATGGGGTTCCAAATGAAATTCTGCCATGCATTGCTGAGGGGAGTCAAGGGGATCAACGCATCCACAACAAGACAAATCGACGCGCTCCTTGGAAAATTCTTAAATGTAATATAATTTCATTGAAACACTGAATTTTGATTCGTTCGCAAGCTATGCATGAAAATTTCAAATACCAGATATCTGAAATACGAAATTTGGAAGGATATCACGAATATTAATTAATAATGAGGATCGAGACCGCTAAGTGCCTTCCTCGAAGGACTTATAGGGTTACCGACTCATTTTCCCGTTACACAGTGGGGAACTAGGACAACCCCACGTAGATGGCCCTTCTAGAAAAAGCTTCGACTTCCTGTTATAGCTTCCACGCAAGTCACCATTAGGATAATAAATTTCATTGGTTTAAAGGACATGGCTGAATGCTAACACGTTTTCGTGAAATGTCTCTGCCACTTATGATATCTGACAGCTTGCAAAAACTTTTTTTTTTTAAATTGAAATTTGGGGAATTTTTTACGTTTTTAGAATAACTTAATTAATTTTAAGAAAAAAAATATGCTAAAATTAAGATAAAAATAGATTAGAATTACTGAAATGGCATAAAACGGGGGGGGGATGCGTAATGGGCAAACAGAAGAGGCTGTGGAACACTTCGCTGGCTTCCGTAGACAATATGGTATCATATGCGCTGAACAGTTCGTTCAGTCACGTTCTCAATTGCTCCTTGATTAAGATTTTTAGCAATTTGAAGAATGATTGCTCTTTTGTTGGACTGGACAGCATTTGGCATTCTTCCTTCTGAGCGAACTTTCAGTTTTTTGGTATTTACGTATCACCGCAACCTATTGGCGACAATATATGAAACGAAGCCCGTGAATGCCAATTCAGCGGGTACGTGAGAAATTGGGGTAGTCAACTTGGCGATTTCTCTTGAACGTTGGTGATTGTTGCGATAATACGTATGAACCCGTTAAATTCCTATTTGTTCATGAAGAACATAAGGCAATTATTGCCTCACTATTCCTGCATTCAGTATTAATAGCTATCTCGCTTTCAAGGGACAACTACATGAAGGTGTAGCTGATCTTTGTAAAAGTCTCAACTGGCCATGATAATTTGGCTGCTCAATGTATGTGCGTGTGTGTGTTATTTTTAAAACTTGAGATAAGAAAGATGTTTTAAAAAACTCTTAAAAATTTCTTGAGAGTAACATTTAATAAAATTTAGTTTATTGGTGAAAAATAGAAAATTTAAATCAAACTAATCATACACATATCAAATTAAAGTTCTCATTAATTGTTTGCTCATGGTTTATGTGTTCATGGCGAGGGGAGGCGGAATTGTTTCCTTAAACTGTTTCAAAAAATTATTTTTAATAATAATAATAAAAAATTTCGATGTGCATTTTATGGTAAAATAATAAATTTTAAAAACATGATTGATTTATACTAAAAATACTATTACGTTTTAAAGCTTTTGGAAATAAATTTTTCTGATTAAATAGTTTAAGATTATATTTTATGCCCGAATATCGATAGTTAATTTTTGAATTTTAAAGATAAAAAATTAATGAACTAAATGGTTCGAATACTTACCAAAATTAAAGGCTTCACTGCTATTTTTGGTGTGGTTGTAAAGTTTTGTTATTAAGACTGCCTTTTATACTTTTTCACTAAAATGAATTCAAAAGTATAACTGAATTAGAACGATGGATTTGTAAGAAAAACATTTGCGAACCTTTTATAAAAATAAATATAAAATAACCTCGTAATTTAATTCGTTTGTTTTTCAGGACTATTTTCAATTTTTTCACAAAACATTAAACGAGCTTAATATTCCAAAATCTTTTTATTTCACACACACGCATATAACATCGTGTAGAAAACGTATGAAATTGATATCTGTTTTGGGTAATTTTAATTTTTTTGTAATATATTTCAACTAAAAACTTTAAAAAAATAAATTATGCCTTCTAAATGAATATTTTTACTGCTGAATAATTTTTTAAAGATTTCCTTTTTATACCTTAATAATTATAAAATACATATAGGTATATTCCATTATAACTTTACGATTATTACAATAAATGTGTCTATTTTACGTAAATTTATAACTTATCAAGCAATTACGAAACAAAGAGAAAAAGTTAAAATGATGACAAAAGAGATAAAATATTTTAATATTTCTATACTTTTGTCAAAATTTGAGGAATTGTAATCCTTGAATAAATAATATAGTAGCATTTTAAATATATTTACTTACAGCAAATGCTGGAATGTTGGGCTTAAAGATTGATTAGCTGGTAAATATTTTGCTCTTGCGATATTTCTTCTCTGAAAATAAAATCAAAAAAGTAGTATTAAATTTAAATAAAGCATTTAAAATTGTTGTGTTTACATTAACATTGTTCCGTTCTCTTACTGTTGGAAGAAAACTTTTTTCACTGTAATAAAAAGTTCTTGTTCAGTATTTCTAACAATGGGTCTTTTCTTATTGTTGTTCAGTTCGAAATAAAACCCCTTAAAAACGAGAATGACGAAGCATCATTTTAAATATAACTTTTCTTAAATAGATCTAAGCAAGGCAGTACTTCTTAAACTTTCAATATTTGCGGCCAAATTTTCAAACATAATTTTAATCGCTTCCCTTCCTCCCCCGCATGCAATAACAATGTATTGAGTTCAATAAAAATATACATTGATGCTAAAGGTACTATACAACTTTAGTTTTAAACCATGTAATTTTCCAGCTAAATATTAAATTTTGTAAATGTAAAACCCATGAGAGGCAGTAACAAATTTTAAAATTTTCTTAAAGTAAGTATTGATAAATTAATAATCAAAAACATTGTGAAGGACAGATACATTTATAATTATATTATATCAGTGCAAATGTGTATTTAAGATTTATTATATCAGAATGCATTTTGTTTTGCATCCTTCTGTAAATTAAAATTATCTTATTTTTTTTTATTTTTGACTTTTCAATGTGCTTGCATCCCCCACATAGGTATATCACGCCCCCCCCCCCCGCATGTGACATGTCTCACTGTTTAAGAAGCGCTGAAGTAAGATGATACTTTTTTTTAACAAAGGAAAAAAAGGGTGGTTAATTGATTCGAAGAATGGGTATGAAATCGTTGGAATTATTTAACATTTTATAAAAGTAGATTAACATGTGGTATCGACAGACATCTCGGGTTTTATTAACGTTAAAATGGCGGAGATACACAGGACTACGTTTTCCAATACTTCAATTGAAAGAGTAGACATTTTGTTTAATATAAATTTTTTTGAATTTAAAATTATAACTTCACGATTCGTACTTTTAGTTGAATTGAATGACATTTTTTTATTTTAAAAATATGATGGTCTTCACTGTAAACACCTCAGTGCAAAAATATTACTTTTTTCTTGTATTCATTATCTTTATACAAAGAAACACAAACTGTAATTAGACATATGAAATAAAAACAACACACTTTTTAGCGATTTTTCTCTTTGTTTTCAGTTATTTCTTTTACAAACTTTTGTTCCACGCTTTTATTAAATTGTTCAAAAATAATCCAAAGAGCAACTGAACAAAAAGTTATCTCATGGCACAGGGGTAGATAAAAAGCGGGCTGCTCCCACGTATGCAATTTAGAGAGGAAAAGAAAATGGAACCTGTGCAAAAGTATGCGATGAAAGGTTCGTGATTAGTTAGAAAATTTATCAAATGTTTAGAGATGGGGAAAATGTTAAAGTTAAGATATTTAAAAAGCGCTTAACCTTTAATACCATTTGTCAATTATTCTCAGAGGAGGTCCAAAACTATAGAATGAATTGATTTGCTAAACTAAAGAGAAAGGAGTGGAGAGCAGGAACCCAAAACACATCATGCCTTCATATACAACCTTTTTTACACAAGATATTGTTATGAACTTTGACTGAATAAAGATTGTAGCTCCTGAATGTGGAAACAATTTAAGTTTAATATGCAAAATTAACTAATGAATGCAATGATTTTAAAAGGGCGTGGTCCGTCGGTATCCTTCGTTTCCACAATGTGGTATCTGAAGCCCAAACGATTGCTCACCCCTGTCTTTTATCGAACGCATTAGGGACGATCAAATACTAACCATCTTTCCAACATGTCACTGAAATGTTTTTGTTTATGTTTGACTTGTAAGCTGTCTTGCCATTTAGAATTCAATAACTCTTCCCCAAAAATCTTTTTTTAATTTTTCTACCCGACTAACATTGTTGTAGTAATACTGCAAATGGAGAGCCGTGAAAATGTAACAAAACTGTAAGTATGCGTTGAAATGAAAAAGTATAGTGTCTGCTTTAAAATAATTTATGGTAGTATATCTGAATTTCTAAATTAGAAACATATAAGTATTTTCATTTAAGATTTCAGGTTTTTATATATCTTACAATGACTGAGTAAGCTTCCTAAAAGAGTTTTTTAATGGGTTGCGGACCTGTGTTTTAAAATTGCAGATCTAGTACATTCCCTGAAAACTCTTTTTAGTGCAGGAACATAATGGCAATCACCGAAAGTAATTTTAACACCCTCCCTACAGACACGCATCTGAGCTTTCACGATGGGATCCTGTACTAAGATTTTTAAATTTACCGAGAGCACCCAAGCCAAACAGACACTCTAGAGATCTCTTGCATGCTGTATAATCATACAACATGATCACTCTCTCTCTCTCTCTCTATATATATATATATATTTGCTGTATCATGAAAATTTATTGAACTGGACTGGGGTCGAACCTACAGGCTTTGAGCGCATAAGGTCAATGACAAACCAGCCACGCCCCCCAGCTGTCTGCAATTTGTGATAAATTGAAATGCATTATTAATCTACCATTGTTGGGAAAACCATGTAATTTCCAAAATGACGAATAGCATGTCAAAGTCTTGTTTCATGGAGTTTTCTCAAGAATAATTTTATAGCTTCCTTTGTCATGATTCAAAATCCTCACTTTTCGTTTTGTGAAAATTTAAAGTATGGGTACCAAAGATCAAGTGTCCTCCTTGTTACTTCTCACTGGTTCAATATTACGAGACCGAAGCCAACAGCCTAAGTGTTGCTTCCAGATGTGATCTTCATAATCAACCAATGTATAATCCTTCCATGCATTCATTTGGATTTCATATAAAAATGGATGTATATCTAAACCAGTGTTGGAACATCAAAGAACAATGCTGTCAGCAAAGGTTCGAAGTGTAAAATTAGGAAAAGAATATTTTTTTTATTCACGCCAATTAAATATATGGTAAAAGTGTAGGGCTTAGGAAAGCCTCCTGAGATACGCTTTGACCGAGTGTAAATGAAAAGGATAAGTTATTACTAAGATTCTGAGCATTCTTTATTTATTCCCCGACAAAACACCAATACTTTATTTACAGTGGGACGGCTGTTTATAATGTAAATATGGTTTGCAGGTTAAGTTATTGTCCAAGATAAATTTATTCTTAAATAGATTACATTCTCTTTGCATACTTGTTTGGTGATCTTAAGTTTTCAGACGTAGCAAGCTTTTTTGTCTCATTTTCTGATTGGTAAAACAGACATATTTTCTATTCAAAAGATTTTTTTCCCGTTATTCTAAAATATATGTTAAAAATGTCAACTACATTTGATTTTCCTTTATGCCAACAAGTTTTGGGGAATATAAACCTTCCGGGAAAAGCGAAATTGTTTATTTCTCGGACAGCGTTTCTCGATATTTTTCTTGTTGTAGAGGAACGTTTCAAATAATTTAAAAATTTGGAAGCACACTAAGAATAAAATAAATTTAAATGTATTTTACTCATATGTAATACACTACATAAAATAGTTTATCATAATAATTTTCAATGTTAAACAAAACAATATGCACAACAAAGACAACAAAATGTTTATTGGGTAATTAATTATAAATTTAAATATAAGAATGAATTTAAAGCTAAATCATCTTCGATAATTTCATTTTTATTGGGTCGTATAAATGATAATGTCACTCTCATTTCATTATCTGCATTTAAAAGATTCGATTCTGTTTTCATTCTAATGTTTCTTAATTCTTAAAATTACAAATATCCGCAAATAAGATGCACAAATATTTCAAACGCTTTTTGACTATTATGAGATAAACGCCTTTAATTTTAATCTGAAATTAATTTATTGACTCTTCCGAAAGGTTTTGAAATTAATTCTTTAACATTATACAATGAAATTAGTTTTTCCTTTTCATTCAAAGTTAATCATGTACAGATGTATCCTTAAGGACCAATGGGTAACGATGCCAGTAAAAAAATTTTTATATATCCATCTATCCACGAAAGGATAAGTTAAATTTACATATCTATACTTTTACATTTACATTATAATTAATCTTTTATCACAAAAATTTGACGGCGCATTCAAAAATATGGCTCCGCAGTGTTTAGGAATCACTGGTCTAGGATGACCATTTATAGCATTTTAAAAAAGATGTTCGATAAAAATGATGACAAAGTTGCAAACTTAATCTAATCGTGGATTCTGCCTTTTTTTTCTTTTAATGAGGATGTATATCATTTGGGTTTTCAAGATTTAAAAATAAAACTTTAAAATAAACTTTTGGAGATATATTTATTAATGTATGGAAAAAATTGGAGTTACAAGTGTAAAATTTAACGTAATTTAATCCTATGAGGAATGGTTTCTCAAAATTTTCAGTCCTTATGTATTGACGTCACTCCAGCCAAATTTGTTCCATTGGAGCTATATGCTGTATTGGCGTTATAATAACATAATAGGAAAAAAAAAACGATACAAACGTTTTTTGTTTAAAATTTAATACAAATCCGACTTGATATTTTTTTTCAATTTGAGATGTAAGTACATTAAAAATCTAAAGTGAACTTTTTGATTGATCATTTACCTTAAAAAGTTTATTGTTTTATTAAATATTATATGTTTTTCCTTATCGTGTTTTTAATAATTCAATGCTTACTCTTTATATTTCGCTTAAAAAGATAATACAATTATTTTTTTTGTTTCTATACTGATAAATATTCTAGAAAAGGAGGGTTCATTTTGACTTCTTTGCCCTTTCTACCGTTTTATCGTTCGATATTTTTTGGAGTGACATGTTATCTATTGTATTTTATATTCTTTACGGTTGGATTACATATTTGTAAAATATAACTTAAACTTGAGCAATCTCGTTGAAGAAACCTAATCTTAATTGAAAAACGAAAAATTTAAACTATCATTTTTGTTAAAATAATATGTACGTAACATACATTGTCCATTTTCTTACTTGCAGGTAAAGCAATGACTTTTAAAAAATATTTTTGATTATATACTATTGCATTTAATATAAACCTTACGCCATACACATTAGTAATTGCAATAAGCATTAGTAACGTGTTAATTTTTTAACAAATATTTCAGCGCCTGTTTTATTTTAATTTGTTACACAAGGTAGCATGCAAATAACTTATACAAAACTTAAAAAACCCCGCATGTGAATCTGTATTTGAAAATAATTGCACTTACAGGATATTTTAAATGCAAAAATACTTTTTCCAACTTTTTCGCAATTTATTTAATGTTATTAATAAGAATATCAAACTTTTAGCAGTTAAGGTTATTATAGAATAGGAATAATAGTTATCGAAGTTCTATTAAATTCAAAATTTTAATTCAACTACAATTAAAAGCTGCTAATTTTTAATAAAGTGAAGAATAATATACATTATATCTAAGTTTCAACTAAATAAAACCTAATTTTTTTGGTCAACATTTAAATGGTCTTTATCACGATAAGATATTCTCTACTTCTGGTATATCGTACAATTTACTAAATTTATTCTGAAACATTAAAAGTGTAATAATACCATTTCCTACAATTATTACAAGAATAATAGAAAAGGATAATTTAAGTAAACTTACAAAAAGGAGTATTAGATTAAATTGCAAGTGCTTTGAGGATTGCGTTGCTTTTAGATAGCTCTTTGAAAGGAAATGTTTAAAGATATTATTCGAATCTAACAATAATTTGTTTATAACAATGTTTTTATAACTTTCAAATACTTGAATTGTTGTATTGGGCAAATATAAATAATTGGTTTTGTCTTAATAATGTTCATTAACAATGATATTTGAATGTTTTAAAAATTATATTTTTTGTATTGCTACAACATTTGACAGGAGGTCTTGGCTTTTGCCTCACATGAAACATACCTTTTCATAAACACATTTAAATTTCTATTTATTCCTTACATGCGAAGGAAAACTAAAAACTAATAATGAATGAAACCTTTTTAAAAAACGTTATAAGAGCAACATTATTTTTACCCAAATAGCTTTCGATAAGGCCTGACTTAACGGACGCTTTTGCACACCAATCACTCATAATTTTCCGCAGCTTTTAATCCCCATTATTGAATCTTATTTGACAAAAAGATATCCCTCCAAATCAGAGTTAAAGATATTCTTTCTAAAGGGATAAAAATTCCTGCGGATGTCACAGAGATCTGTGCTTGGGCCAATTTTTAAATATTTTATCTTAATGATGTCTCCACAGTTTAACTCAACACTTAATAATATATATGCTGATGATACCTTTTCCCCGGCTCGCTACAAAAACAATATTGTCACCAAGATGCGCATTTCTATCCACTTGAAACATTCTTAAATAAATGGAAAATTAAGTTTAACGTAGAAGAAACCCTCGTGGTTCTTTTTACAAAATAAACATCAGTCCAAATTTCCACTTTTCTACAACACAAACATATTCTGCTCTCAATCTACAAAATACCTAGGCCTTATTCTTGACAAAACTCTCTCCTGGAAACAGCAAACTATACACAAGAGAGAAAAGTTCTGTATCGATGTGAAAAAAAATTTCCACCTAATTTACTGAAATTCCCATTTAAACATAAATTTTTAAGTATTTCTTAACACTACCGTTCTGCATCCAAGCTTAGCACACGCATGTCCAATCTGAAGCTATGCTGCAAATACTAATATAAAAATTCTTGAAAATACAAAAATATTTATAACATGAATATTAGTTAAAGCACATAGATACAAGGAAAAATATTTCTAATGCTATTAAAATTTTAAAAGTCATTTTCACAATATCATCATTAGTTTTTTCAAAATATTTTATACACTGAAAATAACATTATGAATTATATTAATAACTGTGTTCCTCAAGACAAAATAAAAAAAAAAACCTCGAAGAACTCTCCTGGAATTTTTAATTCAAATTTTTTCCCTCTTTACTAATATTTTGGTTGGTAAACCTCTCAAAAGCTGTATTTTTATTCATTTACAAACATAGTTATTTAAGTTTCCTGGACTATTTCCCGTGTTGGTCTCTTCCGTCCATCTGCCTTACACCCTTTCTCCATGTCTTTCGGGTATCCAGTTTAGAGCCAAATCGCGTTGCATTTTTTCCAATGAACACGCTAGATTTCATCTACATAAAATTACTGTTTTTACCCTTGCACTAATACAATAGCTTTCGCCAACTTGCGCCTTCTCCCATCTTACTCCAATCGAGAACCTTTTTGTATGAAAGCAAGATTTTTGTGCCAGACACGTTGAGATACTTTGCAGATAGGAGCCGGAGTGTCACTACGTAACCCAGCTGTCCTATGGACTCTACGACAACCTTATTTTTATTTTTTGCCCAATCCCGAGAAAAATATCTGATCCAAATTAACAGACCTAAAAAAATGCTACTGAATTTTTTTAATCAAATTTATTCCCTCTTTACTACAATTTCGGTTGTCGAATCTCTCAAAATTTTTATTTTTATTCATTTACAAACACATTTATTTAAATTTCTTGAACTATTCCCCGTGTTGGACTCCATCCATCTGTCTTACACACCTTCTCCATTCCTTTAGGGTATCTAGTTCACTTTGCATTTGTAGCCAATGAACACGCTTGTTTTCATCTACATACAATTGCTGTTTTAACCACTGCACTAAGTCAATAGTCCAGTCCTCGCCACCTTTCTTCTCTCCCTTACTGCTCAAATCAAGAACTTTTATGTATGAAAGCAAAATGTCTACTTTCTTGTGCCAGACACGTCGAAATACTTTCCAGATAGGAGCTGGAGTGGTACTGCGAAACCTAGTAGCCCCATGAACTCAACTTCAACCTCATTTTTATTTCTTGCCCAATTTTTAGAGAAATCTCTTATTCAAACACAGTTAAGTCTCACTCAGATCAAGGATTATTTAGAACGCGTTGCGTAGAATGAATTAAATGGAGGATTTCAACAAATCGAAACAAAAAATTTTGATTTCAAACGAAAACAGTGTGACCATTTGGAAATAAATTAAAAAGGGATAATTTGCAAGTCTTCAATTTCCTTGCAGTTTCCTTAAATATACTTATAAGTGCTAAATTCAAAAAAAAATTGTTTTAAAAACAACACGTTTGGATTTTTGTCATATTTCCTTGGCGAAAATGGATCTAAAACTTACAATTTATTTTAATCGGCTACTCTATGTTGCTTAAAAAAATAGTGTACATTTCTGCAACTCATAAAAAAAATACATGTAAATACTGTAATATTTTTTTGCTCAGCCTCTACAAATGTGTCTAGTATTAGCAGTTGCCTTATACTAAATGAACCAGTGTTTGACTCAACGGAGTTATAGAAATTATTATGTTTTAATTTTTTGAATTTCAAATTTATTGTGGCGTTTATAGTTCTTCTATTTGATACCGTGTCGATGTCGAGAAAACTTGAATGTATAATGTGAACACATTCCCATACTTACATTGGATTAAATATCACATTTAAATAAACCAATATGAAAATGGAATAGTTTCTCTTAATCATGAGAGAAATATAAGTGCTGTTTAGCATTTTCTGTGAAAATTATTGGAAATATAAGTAAGATTGATTTTTAAAAAAATGTTAAATCATGCTCAAGTTGTGTATTTTCGGAAGACTAGCTTCATTGCATCGTTTATAATAAACATGTACTGATATTGAGAATGTGAGAAGAATTATTTTCTTGGAAAATTTTCATAGCAATAAAGTAGGACTTAAAGATTGGTTCAAGATAAGGGGAGTGTAAGAAATTCTCATGAGTTTTTCAAAAGATAAGCAAATGAGTGTCTTTTGGAGCATTATATTCAATATGTTAAAATTTCGTGAAGTATATTGGATGTGACTTGAATTCGTCTCGACACAACTCAAAAAAATTAGAGAAGCACATGGATTTAAAGAAATTATGCAAATATTATTGTGTGATAACTGAAGTAAAAGAAAAGATCCCTAATCTAAAGTGTAGCAGAAAACAGAAAAAAAATTCATATGCAAATTAACTTTCACGACGTCAAAAATCGGAAAAAGATATTAGTGCACAAATCCTGCATTTTGTAGAATCTTTTGCGTTTCGTTAACTCAAAGTGAAATTGAATCTTTCTGACGAACAGTGACTAGAAAATATCACGACAATTTGGTCTATCGGAAACCTTGACTTGGCGTATTATTACACTCATGTCCATAAATCTATATATATAAAGGAGAAAAGCGACTCACTCACTGACTGACTGACTGACTAATCACGAAATCTCTGGAACTATTCAACCTACAGACTTGAAATTTGGTAGACATGTTCCTTTCATAGAGTAGACATCAGCTAAGAAAGGATTTTCCGAAATTCGAAACGCAAGGGGCGTTACGGGGGGTTAAGGGCTTTAATAATAATTGTTTCCATGTTTAAACTACTTGATGTACAATCTTGAAATTGGGTAAGCGGATTCCTTTCAGAGAGTAGAGATCCGCTACAAAATGAGTTTGCTGAAATTCGACCCCCAAGTGGCGTTGCAGGGGCTTAGGGAGCGTTATATATAATTATTTCCATTTTTAAACTATTTCACTCACTGTCTTTAAATTTGATTATATAGATTCCTTTCGTAGAATAATGATCAGTTACGAAACGGGTTTTGTGAAAACAGACTTCTAAGTGGCGTTGCGGGGGATTAAGGGGCGTAATAGATAAATATATCCGTTTTTCAACTACTTCACCTACCTGCTTGAAAATTGGTAGGTAAGTTTCTTTCCTGGAGTAAATATCCGCTACAAAATGGGTTTTTGGAAAATTGACCCCCAAGGGGTGTTGCGGGGCGGGGGTTTAAAGGGCCTTATAAATTCCTATTTTTAAGTTATTAGACGTACAGTCTAGAAACTTAGTAAGCAGATTCTCTCATAGGGTAGAGATACGCTAAAAATGGGTTTCGTGAAAATTGCCCCCAAGTGGCGTTGAGGGACTTAAGGGGCGTTATAGATAATTATTTCCATTTTTAAACTATTAGACGCACAGTCTTTATATTTGATAAAGAGATTTCTTTCATAGAGTAGAGATCAGCTATAAGAAGGTTTTGTGAAAACAGACCTCTAAGTGGCGTTGCAGGGGAATAAGTGGCGTAAGAGATAAATATTTTCGTTTTTAAACTATTTGACCTACCTACTTGAAAATTGGTAGGAATGTTTCTTTCATGGAGTAAATATCCGCTACAAAACGGGTTTGGAGAAAATTGACCCCCAAGGGGTGTTGCGGGGGGTTAAGGGCAGATATAAATAAATATTTCTTTTTTTAAACTATTAGACTCACAGTCTTCAAATTTGGTTAGCAGATTCCTCTCATAGGATAGAAATACACTGCAAAATGGGTTTTGTGCAAATCGAATCCTAGGTGGTGTTGCGGGTTCAAGGGGCGTTATTGATAATTTTTTTGCATTTTTAATTAATTGGACGCACAGTCTTCAAATTTTGCTGAGCAGATTCCTTTCATAGAGTGCAATTCCCCTACAAAATGGGTTTTGTGAAAACAGACCCAGAAGTGGCGTTGCGGGGGCTCAAGTGGAGTTATAGACAATTATCCCCATTTTTAAACTGTTCGACGTACAGTCTTGAAATTTGATAAGCAGATTCATTTCGTAAAGTAGAGAACCGCTACAAAATGGGTTTCGCGAATATCAACTACTAAGTTTAATTTCGGGAGATTAAGAGGCGTAATCGATAAATATTTCCATTTTTAAACTGCTTGATCATCCTGCTTGAAAATTGGTAGGCATGTTCCTTTCATGAAATAGAGTTCCTCTAACAAAGAGTAAAATGAAAATTGAAACCTAAAGATGTTTGCGAGGGGTCAAGAGGAGTTACAGAAAAAAATTCCTGTTTTTAATTGTTAGACACATATACTTGAAATTTGTTAAGCATGTTTCTTTTGTTGAATAGGGAACCACTAAGAACAAATTTTAGGCAAATCAAGTTCTGCGGGGTTGTAGGGGGTTACTGGGACATATTGACAAAAAAAATTACTTTTTTCGAGCTACAAGGACTATAATAATGAAATTTGGTTTGCATTTTTCTTTTGTTGAATTGAAATCCGCTAAGAGCGGTAATTTTGGAAAACGGCTCTCAACGGGATTACGGGGATATTTATAGTAAAACTTTTACTTTTTTCTGTTAGATTTAGACTTGAAATTTGGCTTGCATGTTCAATTTACGGAGTAGAGATCCACCGAAAATTGGTTTTGCGGGAATCCACTTGGTTTTTGAGTTACGAAAGAGCAAACATCATTCTATGCTTCAATTTTAGAGATTTTTAGAAAATACAAATTAGATGAGTTCTGCCCTTTTTTTTATCAACAGGTGACAGTTACAGGTATAAGTATATTTTTCAATTCAATCGAATTCTTAATGCTAGGACTTAGATATCAATAATTTATACATATATATAAGCAGTAAAAATTTATAAAACATCATGAAATACCCAGCGAAGCGGGCGAGTAACAGCTAGTAATTATATAAATGCGCATCCAGATTGAAATGCTACGTAACGTCAAAATTTCAGAGGAATTGGTGAAGAACTTTCGGAGATTTTTGAACAAACACACGTTTATATTTTTATTTACATACATAATTAAATTAACGTACTGCAAACCCGGGGTGGGCATTACGTTGATCGCGATCGACCGGTGGACCACCAAGACAGTTTGGTGTGACAGCCTAAAAATTTTACCAGTTTTTAATTATATACGGAAAATCCAAGATTGGCTGACAGTACGCAGAACAAGCCTTCTACTGACTGTAATAACTAAAACTATTACTTTCGATAAGAATGTTTTATTTTTTTTATGCATTTTGAATTGTTTCATAATAAATGTATCATTTGATATAATTATATTTGGGGCTATTATTATTAAGTTTGTATCTCACGTTTTGCTTTAAACGCGGTTTTAAAAGTTTTGTTTTTTATTTTAGTTCTGTGTAGGTATCCATATATATAAAGGAGAAAAGCGACTCACTCGCTGACTGACTGACTAATCACGATATCTCCAGAACTATTCAACCTACAGGCTTGAAATTTGGCAGGCATGTTCCTTTCATGGAGTAGAGATCAGCCAAGAACGGGTTTTACGAAATTCGAACCGCAAGGGGCGTTACGGGGGTTAAGGGACGTTATAAATAATTGCTACAATTATTAAGCTACTCGACGTACAGTCTTGAAATGGGGTAAGTAGATTCCTTTCATAGAGTAGAGCTCCGCTACGAAATGAGTTTGGTGAAAATTGTGCCCCAAGTGGCGTTAAGGGGGCTTAAGGGGCGTTATAGATAATCATTTCCATTTCTAAACTATTAGACGTATAGTCTTTATATTTGATAAATAGATTATTTTCATAGAGTAGAGATCAGCTACAAGATGGGTTTGGGGAAAATAGCCCCCCCTAGGGGCATTGCGGGGGATTCAGTGTCGTAATCTATATATATAAAGGAGAAAAGCGACTCACTGACTGACTAATCACGACTTATCCGGAACTATTCAACCTACAGATTTGAAATTTGGTAGACATGTTCCTTTCATGGAGTAGAGATCAGTTAAGAACGAATTTTGAGAAATTCGAATCGCAAGGGGCGTTACGGAGAGTTAAGGGGCGTTATAAATAATTGTTTCCATTTTTAAACTACTCGATGTACAATCTTGAAATTGGGTAAACAGATTCCTTTCATAGAGTAGAGATCCCTTACAAAATGAGTTCGGTGAAAATTGACCCCCAAGTGGCGTTGCGGGGGATTAGGGGCCGTTATAGATAATTATTAACATTTTTAAACTACTTGACCTACCAGCTTGAAAATTGGTAGGCATGTTTCTTTCATGGAGTAAATATCCGTTACAAAATGGGTTTTGGGAAAATTGACCCCCAAGGGGTGGGATAACGGTAGGGGAGATATAAATAATTATCTATATATATAAAGGAGAAAAGCGACTCATTTACTGACTGACTGACTAATCACGATATCTCCGGAATTGTTCAACTTACAGACTTGAAATTTGGTAGACATGTTCCTTTCATGAAGTAGAGATTAGCTAAAAACGGATTTTACGAAATTCAAACCGCAAGGAGCGTTACGCTGGGTTGAGGGGCGTTACAAGTAATTGTTTCCATTTTTAAACTACTCAACGTACAATCTTGAAATTAGGTAAGCAGATTCCTTTCATAGAGTAGAGATCCGCTACAAAATGAGTTTGTTGAAAATCAACCCCCAAGTGACATTGCGGGGGCTTAGGAGGCGTAATAGATAATTATTTCCATTTTTAAACTATTAGATGCACAGTCTTGAAATTTGATAAATAGATTCCTTTCATAGAGTAGAGATCAGATACAAGATGGTTTTTGGGAAAGTAACCCCCAAGTGGCGTTGCGAGGGGGTTAAGGGTGTAATAGATAAATATTTTCGTTTTTAAACTACTTGACCAATCTGCTTGAAAATTGGTAGACATGTTTCTTTCATGGAGTAAATATCCGCTACAAAATGGGTTTTGGGAAAAATGAACCCTAAGGGGTGTTGCAGGGGGTTAAGGGGAGATATAAATAATTATTCCGATTTTTAAACTATTAGACGCACAGTGTTGAAATTTGGTAAGCAGATTCCTCTCATAGAATACAGATACGCCACAAAATGCGTTTCGTGAAAATCGACTCCCAAGTGGCGTTGAGGAACGTAAGGGGCGCATATTTTTCAATACAATCGAATTCTTAATGCAAAAATAAATATCAAAAATTTATACATATATATAACCAACAAAAATTTATAAAACATCATGAAATACCCAGCGAAGCGGGCGGGTAACAGCTAGTTAAGGATAATTCAGAATCACACAGAAATTGAACTCTAAAATAAAAATTTCTCCTGTCACACAAATCTTGAAGAAGAATATGCAAATTACAGGAAACCACCAGATGGCGCAGATAATACGTCACAATGACGAGAGTGTAAGAGAGGGGTATATAAGGAATGGTGGCAAAGAATTAAAATTGTTCACAAGCGCTTTAAAAGCCTTTCAGTGCAATAACCGCATAGTTGCGGCACAAAGGAAGCATTTGAATGATTTTTTACGTGGTAGAATTATCGGACGACTGGAATGTGGACGTACGCACCTGGAAGTATCCGAGGAACTTCGAATCGCACAGAGTGTCATCTCCAGGCTTTGGCAACAATTCCAAGATGATGGTAATGTGAGTAGACGTTACAGCACAGGTCACCCCCGAGTTACAACGCCGAATGAGGACCGGTATTTGGCAGTTACTGCCAAAAGAAACAGACGGAGCACAGCATCAGCCCTATCTCGTCAGTTCTCTTCAGCTACCGGTACGACAGTTTCAAGGCAGACCGTGTACAGACTCTTAGGGCACATTGGTCTATATGCTCGTAGGCCTGTCAGATGTGTTCCCCTTACCGCAACTCACTGTCACCTGCGATTAACCAGGAGTAGAGAGCATGCATTGTGGACACCGCAACAGTGGTCTTGTGTGATGTTTTCCGACGAGTCCCGGTTTAGTTTGCAGTCTGATTCTCGCCGGACTTTCATATGGAGAGCGCTAGGTACCCGTTGCTTCTGTCTCTTTCTTTGCCTGAACTTCATTATCCTTAATTTATGGACATGAGTGTAGAATACTGGAATCTGGCCAAACTCAAAGAACTGTAGTCTACATTGTTGGAATGGCAAGTCTCACTGCAAGACAGTTGAATCGATTCTAAGAAAGAGAGCCCGTTTGACGTCAACTAGGTGAAAGTCGTCCAAGTGCTACCATAGAAAAAAATGACATATATATCCTGTCAACAGTTCATCGAGACAGAACAGCCAGTGCAACGCAGATTCAAAGACAGTTCCTTTTGAAAACAGGATGAGGGGTTTCAAGCCAAACATTCCTAAATAGGTTTCATATACAAAGGAGGGTAGGGGGAGATGTATGCACGTAGGCCGATGCTGTGTATTCCTTTGACAGAGAGACTCCGTGTGTCTCGAAGAAAGGGGGCTGTTGGACGTCGAGATTGGATGCAAAGTAATTGGAGTCGATCGCTGCTTACGGACGAGTCCCAATTCATTTTGGAATGTGAGACAGATGCCTTGTAGGCCTAAGCAGAAAAGCGGCCCTGTTTTGGTGCACTCTTCTACGGTGATTTTAAAACTGAGTCATAGGTGGCACTAAAAGATACTTTCTCAAAACCAAAGTCGGTACAGCATGAAAAAAAGATGGGGAAAATATATAACGTCACTTTTTCTGATTTAAGGAAAAGCAAGACGTGAAATAAAAATTGAATTTCACAAAACGTATAATGAAAAAAATTCAAATAAATATGGAAAATGCATAACAAACATTTTTAAGAATATCATGTAAAATATTCTCCTTTCTGTTAATAACTACAAATTAGATTAAATATACTGCACTGTTATATAAAAATGACATAAAAAAATTATGATTGCTATTTCGACGACATCCGTTTTGGCGTCAATTTTTTTTTTTTTTTACCAAGGAGTTCTCCAAAATAAGATCTAACCTAACTTTGTATTAATTCTCTGATGTTTACATATATATTTGTTTAATTTTAGACATTTCAGTTGCAAATGAAACTCCTTACCTCGCCATGATACCTGTGACGGAGAGGAACAGTTTCTGTCCACTACAAACATTCTACATCCTGTGAACCTCAGTTCGAAATCCGTTGGGAGCATTGAAAAGGTTCATGTACACAAGCTTCTTGTGTCCATCTACTTCTTTGCCAAAGTTTTTTGTTATGATATCCTATCTCAGATTTCTGAAGAAAATGTCAGTTTTCTCGAACTCAGCTAGGATCAGTGCCATGGACCAAATGATAACGAAGCCTAATGTGATGTAGGTGTTTATAAAATTTCCCATTCCTTTGTCAGACATGAAACTCATTACAATGCCGCTGATCATTTGTCGGATGTTTGAGAAGATGAGAACGTATGCAAGAAACGAGAATAATTGCATTGTTTTATCGATGTTCAGAGGAATGATTTTGACCACCATAAATATCGCAAAGATTTTGAAGATGTAATCTTTCAAGAAACAGTCCAGTAGTCTAAGTCGCATTGCTTCAAGATGCTGTTGGAATGTTTTCACGACAAATAGATAAACAAATCTGACGAGAACTATCACCAATACATAAAAGGCGACTTAATGCGTCTTGTAAACGGTAGAGAAACCAGCCATGAACATGACAAATTATATTTTTCGATCCCATGTAGAATTCTGGTCATTAGGCAGATAAATTGAGGAATATTTGTCAATATTTAAGAGTAACTCAAAGGTAGAGATTACGACCCTACATATAGGGAACAGAAGAGTCAAGCATCAGGCCAAGATAGCATATTTCCACAGAGAGATTTGACTCTTGTTTTGCAAGCCGTTTCTAAAGGCTTCGAGTTTCGAGAGGGTCTCGAACATTTCATTTTTTTTTCAGAAGTGCTCTTTGCAGAAGAAGTAGGAAAGAATTGATCAAGATTGTGGTTGCTGTATATGTGGTCTAAATTCAATTCCAGACGATACACTAAGAGGAATTGGATAAGTTGTTAATGCAATAATGATCATTTCCTGTCAATAATTTCAAGATGGTTTTTTTTATCTTTTCGCACATTGGCAGTTCTTCCTGTTGAGTAGATTTTTCACACGAGAAAACCACTTATGTGAACCAAAAACAGTTGAGAATTATCCAGAATTCAGGTGATATTTTCATCGTTATGTTAGTTTATTTTAACTGTCCATATTGTATAGGATTTTTTCAATGACTAAGGGAAATGCTGCTCATGAAGCATTGAGATCAGATCGCTACATAATTCTGAACACATTTTCAAACAAATAAAACCAAGCAGGTCAGATAGATCTTTTTATTTTGCTTCCCATCTAAGAATAAATAATTTTTTTTTCTAGTAAGATGTATTCAAAGCAACATCCTTCCACCATTTGAGTTTAATTGAATTGTGCTTTAATTTCCAACATGTGCATGCTGATATTCAAGCCACTACTGTGAAAGCAGGTAAATGTTCAATCTGTTACGTTATTAACAAAAAAAGGAACATTATGAATACTAATAAGAAATCTTAAGGCAAAACTTTTAAAGAGCGATTTTCTTTCTTTTATTCTTTCCATCGCGTTTTCCTCCTAGGAGAAGATCAAGGCATCAACTATTGTAATAACTTAGACATTCTGCGTAATCTATTAAATCAGCGTTTCTCAAACTGTGGGGCGCGCCCCTCTAAAAGGGCGTCATAACTCTACGAGGGGGGCAAGCATGCGTTGCACTTCAAGAGACTTTTCTGAAGAATACCATGCCAATGCGAGTGCGGAGTTACAGTTGTGTACGACGGGATGTTGAAAACAATGCCTCTCCGACTGGAGGAGTATGCCTATTTACCTCCCATCTATATCCCAGCAATGTCGTCACACTTCACACATCATTACAGGCTGTGGCTGTTCGGATTCACATCCATTCTCTAGTCACTGTCTGCTGCATTTATTTGCCACCACATGATGTTGCACAAATGGATTTGAATCAACTAGTTAGTCAATTGGCAACTCCATTTATTTTACTCTGTGACTTTAACGGACATAGCCCTCTGTGGGGACATGATGCAACAAACTCTCGCGGGTGACAGATCGAACAATTGATCTCTGATCACTGTCTCTGTCTACTCAATAATGAGGAGAAAACATATTCCCATGCACCCACAAAGACATTTCACTCTCTGTATCTAGCCATTTGTTCGGCATGTTTGCTACCGTTGTTGAATTTTGAGGTAGATAACGAGTGATCATTTCCCTCTTCTAGTCTCGTATATTAATGGAAAGGGGAAAGACACCGTCCTCTTACTTATAATTTTCATCGCGCTGACTGGGCAAAACTCACACGGCTCGCAGTTATTACCGACGCATTGGTTCGTAGCAGTGAAGTTGATGATGCCGTTTCCAATGTCACAGATGCTATTATGAAGGCTGCCGATGCAGCAATACCTAAGATATCAAATTCTCATCGAAAGCTGTGCAAACCATGATGGAATTCTGCATGCCACCAAGCCAAAAACGAACAAAGGAGAGCTTGGGGTATTTTCAGGAGGTACCCCAACACTGAAAATCTCTTAGCGTTCCAACGCGCAAAAGCCTCAGCTCGTAAAATACGACGTCGTAGTAAGAGAGAATCTTGGATACAGTATATCTCTTCAATCACATCGTCCACTACCAGTCAACAGTTCTGGAGGAAAGAAAAGCAGCGAATCATCTCTATCGTGATTTTACCTTTCCGATACTAGAAACTTCGACTGCTGTTTATTCGTCTTCTACTGATGTGGCCAAATTGATTGGTGAAACATTCGCTAGTGTGTCAAGCTCCGATTCTTATAGCGCTCCATTTCTAACGACTAAGAATCGTTCAGATCGTACGCCTATGAACTACATGTGCCGACAGTTTAAACCTTATAATTGTGACTTTTATATGTGGAAACTGAAGAGGACCCTGTCATCTGCCCATAATACAAGTCCAGGATCTGATGGAATATCACATGAAATGCTTCGTCACTTAAGCGAAAATTCATGTTGCGTTGAGTTTGGTTGGAATAGGAGTTAGAAATTTTTTCGGTGTTCAAGACGTCTCCCCAACCAAATATCCAAAAAATGTGAAGTTTTTTTATTGCAATAACTTTTGATCTAATTGAAATTTTGAAAAGTGCCACATGTATTCGTGATCAGCATCGGATTTTACATAAGAAAATTGAGTTTGGTTGGAATAGAAATTTTTTCGGTGCTCATAAAAACTCCCCAGCCAAATATCAAAAAAATGTGAAATTTATTTATTGCAATAACTTTTGATCTAATTGGAATTTTGAAAAGCGCTACATGTATTCGTGATCAGCGTCGGATTTTACATAAGAAAATTGAGTTTGGTTGGAATAGAAATTTTTTCGGTGCTCATGAAAAATATCCAAGACAAATATCCAAAAAAATGTGAAATATTTTATTGCAATAACTTTTGATCTAATTGGAATTTTGAAAAGCTCTAGATGTATTCGTGATCAGTGTCGGAATTTACATAAGAAAATTGAGTTTGGTTGGAGTAGTATTTAGAAATATTTTCGGTATTCATGACATCTCAAGAGCCAAATATCCAAAAAATGTGAAATTTTTTTATTGCAATAACTTTTGATCTAATTGGAATTTTGAAAAGTGCTACATGTATTCGTGATCAGCGTCGGATTTTACATAAGAAAATTAAGTTTGGTTGGAATAGAAATTTTTTCAGTGCTCATCACGTCTCCCCAGCCAAATATCCAAAAAATGTGAAATTTATTTATAGCAATAACTCTTGATCTAATTAGAATTTTGAAAAGCGCTACATGTATTAGTGATCAGCGTCGGATTTTACATAAGAAAATTGAGTTTGGTTGGAATAGGAGTTAGAAATGTTTTAGGTAATCAAGAGGTCTCCCCAGCCAAATATCCAAAAAATGTGAAAATTTTTTATTGCAATAACTTTTGATCTAATCGGAATTTTGTAAAGCGCTACATGTATTCGTGATCAGCGTCGGATTTTACATAAGAAAATTGAGTTTCGTTGGAATAGGTGTTAGAAGTTTTTTCGGTGTTCAGGACGTTTCCCCAGCCAAATATCCAAAAAAATGTGAACTTTTTTTTATTGCAATAACTTTTGATCTAATTGGAATTTTTAAAAGCTCTAGATGTATTCGTGATCAGTGTCGTATTTTACATCAGAAAATTCAGTTTGGTTGGAGTAGTATTTAAAAATATTTTCGGTATTCATGACATCTCAAGAGCAAAATATCCAAAAAATATGAATTTTTTTTTTGCAATAACTTTTGTTCTAATTGGAATTTTGAAAAGTGCTACATGTATTCGTGATCAGCGTCGGAATTTATATAAGAAAATTGAGTTTGGTTGGAATTGGAGTTAGAAATGTTTTCGGTGTTCAAGACGTCTCCCCAGCCAAATATCCAAAAAATGTGAAATATTTTATTGCAATAACTTTTGATCTAATTGGAATTTTGAAAAGCTCTAGATGTATTCGTGATCAGTGTCGGAATTTACATAAGAAAATTGAGTTTGGTTGGAGTAGTATTTAGAAATATTTTCGGTATTCATGACATCTCAACAGCCAAATATCCAAAAAATGTGAAATTTTTTTATTGCAATAACTTTTGATCTAATTGGAATTTTGAAAAGCGCTACATGTATTCGTGATCAGCGTCGGATTTTACATAAGAAAATTGAGTTTGGTTGGAATAGAAATTTTTTCAGTGCTCATCACGTCTCCCCAGCCAAATATCCAAAAAATGTGAAATTTATTTATAGCAATAACTCTTGATCTAATTAGAATTTTGAAAAGCGCTACATGTATTAGTGATCAGCGTCGGATTTTACATAAGAAAATTGAGTTTCGTTGGAATAGGTGTTAGAAATTTTTTCGGTGTTCATGACGTTTCCCCAGCCAAATATCCAAAAAAATGTGAATTTTTTTTTATTGCAATAACTTTTGATCTAATTGGAATTTTTAAAAGCTCTAGATGTATTCGTGATCAGCGTCGGATTTTACATAAGAAAATTGAGTTTGGTTGGAATAGTAGTTGGAAATTTTTTCAATGTTCATGACATCTCAAGAGCCAAATATCCAAAAAATGTGAAATTTTTGTATTGCAATAACTTTTGATCTAATTGGAATTTTGAAAAGCGTTAAATGTATTCGTGATCAGCGTTGGATTTTACATAAAAAATTCAGTTTGGTTGGAATAGAAATGTTTTCGGTGTTCATGACGTTTCCCCAGCCAAATATCCAAAAAAATGTGAAATTTTTTTATTGCAATAACTTTTGATCTAACTGGAATTTTTAAAAGCTCTAGATGTATTCGTGATCAGTGTCGGATTTTACATAAGAAAATTGAGTTTGGTTGGAATAGAAATTTTTTCGGTGCTCCCCAGCCAAATATCCAAAAAATGTGAAATTTATTTATTGCAATAACTTTTGATCTAATTGGAATTTTTAAAAGCGCTACATGTATTCGTGATCAACGTCGGATTTTACATAAGAAAATTGAGTTCGGTTGGAATAGAAGTTGGAAATTTTTTCAATGTTCATGACATCTCAAGAGCCAAATATCCAAAAAATGTGAAATTTTTGTATTGCAATAACTTTTGATCTAATTGGAATTTTGAAAAGCGTTAAATGTATTCGTGATCAGCGTTGGATTTTACATAAAAAATTCAGTTTGGTTGGAATAGAAATTTTTTCGGTGCTCATGACGTCTCCCCAGCCAAATATCCAAAAAATGTGAAATTTATTTATAGCAATAACTCTTGATCTAATTAGAATTTTGAAAAGCGCTACATGATATTCCGAATCTACGTCATTTTCGTTTTCAGACTGAGTTTTTCAACTTTTGCCCATAAGCTTGATGATTTAATAGAGACTGATTTTATCTGCCGGTGTACCCTTCTGGATTACAGAGAGGTTTTTAAAATTCACTAGCAATTATATAAAAAAGCTACCATTTCTCCTATAATATATCTACTATCTCGTAAATCCTGAAGAGTCCGATTTAACGCTTCTATACCTTTCTTGTGAGACATCGTACTTTCAACCCGCACTAAAAGCTTACATTGTGGAAGCATCCTGCCTTGAGAGCTATTTTTTCTGAAATTTCAGATGAGTGAATCTTCAAATGCAAGATTAAACGATAATTTTACAACGTAATGTGCAGTACGATTGTTGGTCAGTAAAGTCGCGGCTATACCAGAAGAAGTCATACCAACTGCTATCTTCTGGGTTTTTCTGATGGTCATTAATAAGTTTAGCAAAAACGTTTTTCCGGTTCCTCCAGGGGCGTCGAGGAAAAAAAAAGAGTGCACCACTGCCGGATTCTATTTTGCGTAACACTTGTTGTCAAACGTGACTTTATTCTGGAGTTAATTGAGGAATAAATTCTGTTACTTGATTTTGCAATGCTACAAAATCGTAGTTTAATTCTCACGCAATTTCATTATCGAAGCCATTTCCGTCAACACGTCTAGGACTAATCATTCCAAAATCATCTAGCTTTTTCCCAACCATTCTGAAAACTGTTGTGCTTCGTTGTAGATGTGTTCATAGAAAGGAATATTTGCGTGTACTTGCTTCAATCGTCGCAAAATATATTCAGCCATGTAGTCTTTGTACTTATTCCAAAAGGTTTGAGGATTAGAAAGGCCGAAGATGAAATAAGTATTGCGTAAAGCTTCCTGTGTCCCGCGCAACTGCTCTCGGGTTAAATATAAACTAGGAAGTAGGATTTTATATTAAGCATGTGTAAAAATTAATTTTATATATTGCAATTATAATTTTGAAAAACTGTAAAATTCAGTGCAAATGAAAAAGGAATCTTCGTTATATTATTAGAATTTTTAAAGTGAATTCATTACAGTGCAATCAAATGTCATTATTATCTGACATAATCATTTTAAGATTCATTTTTTTCAATTCCTACTATTAGACCAATCTCTCTCAATTATATATATATATATATATATATATATAAAATCTTGCCCAAATTTTTAGTCGTTGATAAAAAACTTTTTATTCATCCAATCAATTTCAAATAAATTTTATAAAATTTGTATTGGATGACTCTTAATTGAAAAAACTGTATTAAAATCATAATTCATTAATTAAATTTAAATTAATTAAATTAAATTATTTACCAGTTTTTGACACCAACTTACATCCGTCTCCATTGTTATAACAATGTAAATGTTAAAACAATGACGAAAGCTGGCGTTGAAAACCGGTTTTTCAGCCAAACCGACTGTGCATTGTTACAAAATTGGAGACAAATCATGCTCTTTTGCAATTCCTACTATTAAGAGGTCTCAGGGGTGTTAAAATGTTTCGAGAGCATAAAATATGAACAATTTTCGACTAGGAATAATTCTTTGTGGTTAAAATGAAATAATTTGATTCTTTTACACATTTTTTATAAAGGAATAAAGTTTCAAAAAAGTATAAAATGTCTAAAATATAATCATAATTTTAAAAATAATAAGCATATAAATATAAGAAATTTTTGTAAGAAACAAATAGTAAGTTTTACGACGCGCATGATATTTTCTGAAATAATAATTCTAATTACTAGCAATAAGTTGATTTATGAAGTCAAATATATCCTTATTACATGGTAGCGATTTTATATAAATAGAATAAAAAAATATTATTTTAAAAAAAGTAAATTTTTTAAATTTTTTTAAAAAAATTAATTTTTTTGAAATTTTTCAAAAAATTACAAATATGTAATACTATAAATAGCTAGGATTTAAAGATTATGATAGTTTATAATTCTGTAAAGTTTTATGCATCAAAGTATGATAGTTTTTGAAACGCAATGCGCGTACGTGAAAAAAACACAAACTGAGAAAAAAGGCTTTAAAGATTTAAATTGAATTTCAGAAAATAAATTTTAAAACTTACGTGCTAAAATGCTTCAGGATCATAGGATATGCCTTTCTATTGCTCAAACAGCTCAATTTCTTTACTCTTTTTAATTTTTTTGGCTCTGCGAGCTTCAAACGATGATGCTAAGCTCCTCTTTCTTGACGTAAAGATTTGACGATTGTCACGTTCAGCCAGAGACACACAAACATTTTTGTTAATTTTCAAGCCAAATTTCTCTAAAATAGTAATAAGTATTTGATTTCCATCATTAAATATGCTGGTTGCTAGATTTGCAGCAATATCTGCAATCTGAAGGCTAGAATCAATCGTCTTAGGACAAAACTTCCAGATTAATGAATTTAAACTTTCATTAGGATTCTGTGTCTTACCTCCTAAACATTTCTTCAGGAGTGCCAGATGAGATAAGTCTGCAAATACAGGCTTAATTACATCTCGAACAGCTTTCGCAACTGAGGGTTTGTGTTTATAATTTTGTACATTATTATTAATTGCAGCATTATACTTACACCATGTATTTGGATTTGTAGGACAAAACCAGTGCATCGGTTCATCATCGGTGCTGCAAGAATGACCCCAAACAGCCCAAATGGCTTTCCGCATTTCCTTTACACTAGTAGAATTGCATCGAATAGCATTATCATAGTAATGCGCAAGCTTATCAATTAAACTATCAGTTAACCTACCTTTACCGCCTATAGTTTTACTATCAGATAATTTATTTTTACCATATACTAATTTAAGCTTCCTAAGTCTTGTACCCATTCTCTTTTGCACATGGCCTACACATTCTATTTTCTGAATAAGATTGTCATCGTCATATGGCTTGTTTTCAGAAAGGGCATTGAATGTTTTTGTGTCGCCATCTCCTATGTAGTTCGAATATTTCAGGTTGTGAAACTTTTCTGATCAATTAAAAATCCTCAACATCCCGTCAACCTCCATCTTACCAGCAGAGCCAGAATAATTTTATCTACATGAAATCTTATGCGCTCTTTGCCGTTTATTGTACTTGATACCAAACTTTACCCTTTTATAACTGTCGCATCCTTTGCAAAATGAGGACAACACTTCCCTATCCAAAACCTTACGTGTTTCGGCCCCTATTAGAGTACATACTCCAATCAACGATGAATGTCCTCTCTTCTTCCAGGTACCCCATCACCACTTACCGTTAAAATGTTATCAGGTGACGAAGAATTTTCTTCGACAGCTGCCCTGTTCATGCATTCTTCGGCGACTTCCTTCATAACAAGTGAAAGTTTATTATTAATAACATCATATGATTTTTGTTCAACAGGATTAGGAAGACTCATTAAAGCACAAAAGGTTTTTAATGACTCTAAACCTTGACCTATGCATCTCATTGCTAAAATAGATCTTCTGTTAATTTCTGGAGCATTATTTTTATTCCCAGTGTTTTCACAGCTTAAAAAAGTACAAATACTCCCACAGTTTTTACATTGTATTTCAAAATTCGATCATAAACCACGAGTGGATTTTTCATTAATTGTTAATGGTTTATGACATTTTAAACAGCATGATACTGACAAAATAGAGCTAAAGGTTGAAATAAAATCAAAAATACGATATCCTTTGAAGTTTTCACTTACCTTAACAAGATTTGACTTTAATGAAGTCTGAATTCCTGAAAGTTTTTTACTTGAAGCATTTTTCATTTCGGCACACTTGCTTGTATTTTTCATTTCTGCACATTTCCTCCTATCTTTCATGACTTCAACATGGGAGTAACTTACCTTTAAATATTTATTTCCTCTAAATCTTCTTTTCTTGGGGCGATTGCCCAATAATCTTTTCAGAGTATCCATTAATCAATTTCTATTTGTATAAAACAACAAATACCTTCGATTTAGAAAAGTGTTTTAAAAAAACGTGTGCTAAAGTAAACACAACAGAATCAAAACACAGCAGAATGAATGTGTTGAGTTGCAGGCTTCCTTCTGATCAACTCAAGCGCTTAAAATATTTCATGAGGCTTATTAAAAACAGAAAAGTGAAGCTTGAGCATAAATCAAAAATAAATGGGCGTGGCATGTGTCCATTTAAAAGTTGTTATGACTAAATTGCTGTTTGCAATTTTTTGAATAACTTTCGAAGTTTTTAGAGTATTGTCACGTGGTTAGTATCAAAATGTTAAGAAAAAAATGAAGAACAACATATATTTTTTTCAAAAATTCGGGAAAAAAAAGGGTTAACACCCCTGAGACCCCTTAATTCACTATATAGGAAGTATAAAAAAGATTTTCATTCGTAACATTTAACGTAAACTTACATAGAAGAATAGCTGAGAATTTTGTTGTATTAGCTTATTATCTGTAATAACCTACTGACCTTAAGTATTGTTCTGCTTATACCAGGGAAATGGGAAAAGGACTGAAAAAGCTTTTCCCATTCCAAAGAAGGTTGAATTGCAAATTTAGTACTTCTGATTATAATGGGGTCAAATTGACCCATTCTGCAGTTTTAGGTATAAGTATTAGAAACAAAAAAATGATAAATATTTAATATATCGTATTTACACAGATTATTATTGTTACAAAAATAGGAAAAGTCAAGAATTTTATTTCAATTCCGCTTGTAACTTTCTGAGAAAATCGGAAGCAAAATTGCTTTTGGGTCAAAATGACCCCATCCGCGGTTATAGTGTTAACCAAACATGCACTTTAGACCTTAAAGTTGGTAGCATGGTTAGATCGGTGCAGTTTTTCATACTAAACACCGACTTACCTTATGCTGTCTTAGGGTTAGAGAGTTGTATTGAATTTCAGTTGTGGTAGTTGATTGTGTAAAACAAGTTGTTGCGCAGAAAGGGAGAAACTTGATCCACTTCTCCAGTTCTGAATGCAGCGATTTGTCTTTGCATATCAATCCTAAGGTTAAGGAAGATATTTTTTTAATTGAAATGAAAAATGATGAAACTAAAGAATGTAGTATAGAGCAGAAGGTAAAAAAAGAAGTTTTTCTAAAGTAAAAATTAAAGAAAGGATAAATAAATAAATGTATTAAAAAATAGAAGGAGCAAAGAGGAAAAATAAAAACAATGTCCTGAAATTTCCGAATGTATCCTAGACGGAATCTGATAATGGGTGCACACATTGTCAGATTGAAGTCTACGATATATCGGAATCGAAAGACATTTGAGAACTAAAAGAAATTTTGGAATGTTACTAGGATGTGTTTGCTAAAGATAAATGATGTTGTCACTAAAAATAGAACCACAGAGAATGAGACTAACATTAGAGTTACCAATACCATATAAACGTCACCAAAACAACAGGAAGAAACCGATGGTCAAATGTATGAATTATTAAATGCTGGGATCATTAAAGAAAGTTCATCTCTATATTCTGCCCCAGTAACATTTGCTTCTAAAAAGGATGAACAGAAAAAGAGCAGATTGTGTATTGATTTTAGGAAACTTAACCAAATCACTCAATCAGATGCTGAACCCCTTCCTTTAATTGATGGATAATTTAACTTAAAGTAATTATTTTTCAAAATGAGTCGTGGCTTTTTCGGGTTATTGGCACTTACCAAAACATCCAGACGACACCGAGAAACTCGCTTTTATTTCCAGTAGTGGATTGTATGAACGGCTAAAATGACCATTCGGTTGGCGCATTGTGCCCAGAAGCGGCTGCCGGACCTGGCAGCCGCCAGTGGCCTCGAGCACCAGTAGGGCTCCAAGCTGATGGACTTGAGTTATAAGTTGAACGTGCAACAAAAAATCTTGTACTGATATTGCCACCCCAATGAATACCTACGATTTGAATTTTATAGCAATTAGTGTTGCCTTTACATGTTATATATATAATTGCAATTGAAATCCGGTTTTTTAAAATGTTTCTTAGAACTTTGGTCTTTAATATATGTTTTTGGTTCCAAGTTTTTAAAAATTTGATCCCTGTTGTTATTAATGAATATCAACAGCTACCAGTGTTTAGTTCATTCGAAAGAATTTGGCATTTTAAGGTTCGTGATTTATTGTTGTCTGGATTTTTGTGTTTATATTTTGAGAATCTGGGGAAAGACATCGAAGTATTTTTAGGATCAGTTTTATTTCAGTCCGCATGACAGAAATAGTAGAAAAATCTCACTATCACTTAAATATTTTAAATTAATGAACGAATCGAATAGTGAAATAGAGGAAAGTAATTTTTCGAAAAAACCGTAGAGGATCTTTGGCTATTGAAATAATTGATCGCTTTGAAAATGGCATACTTTCATAAGGTCTGAATTTTGCTGGCATTTTTACCATTGGGTCAACTTCAATTTGATTTATTTAAAGTGAAAGAACAAGAGGCACATTACTTGAATTTTTAATTTTTTGAGTTTCGTAGGATTTTTTTTTACACTTTGTTTCATGTGTTTGATTTTTGAGAAAAACTCGTGTTTCTAGTTTGATAATGGTTTTCTTTTAGTATTTCTACATTTTAAGTTTTTGTAATAAAGAGAAAGGTAACTATGGACAGGTCCAAGTGAGTGGTGTGGCGGATGCTATGCACCGGGGCCCCAGCATGAGAAAAAAACTAAAATGTACTCTTGCAGATGAAAACTTGGCAATTTTCCTATCGTACGAAGTGTGCATTTTGTTTAATTTCAGAGAACTACAATAATAGTGCTTAGGACAATCTGCAAACTATTTCTTAAAATCAGGCAGACTTTAACGGTTCGCACTACCACATATGTATTATATAATAAGAATGGATTTAGAATTGAGGAACATTCCTGAACGACATTCCTTCTTATAAGGCACGTAGCTATCACCGTATCAATGATACAGGGCCCCCTGACGTGTGTAAGCAAAAGTCGTAAAATGTTATCAATGGTCATATTAAGAGTTCCTTTTTACGTTTATAAAATAGTATTTCACCGGCTTAAAACGATATAAGTTTTCCGTGTGAATTTTAAATCTCAGGGCCCACAATAAGAAAAGTTTAAAAACTGGTAAAATTACTCAAAATAATGACAAGTCAAAGCGTTTCGTGGGCTCGGAATGCAGGAAAAACTCATTCAAAGCGGATCGACAGAAAGATCGTTTGAAGTGAAATACAGATAACACTTCGGATGGGAAAACCCATTCAGAATGTTATTTGCTTGTAAATGACACAATAGCCCCTTCGAGTTGTTGTTTGATTGACTGTAATAAATCTCGCGCTAAGAAGCTACACGAAGGCTTTGCGGGAATGTTTTTCAGATGGTCCAGTATATTATATTTTATGTACCCAGATTCTCTTTTATTTCTGTAACGACCGAATGTGCATTCATGGGTTCGACAACTGCTTCCCGTTCCGAGAAAAGAAAGGACCATAAGCGCCAGTTGTCTTCTTTCACCCTCCAAGTCTATAATTAATTATTTTTTAAGAAGTATTCATCAGAGAGAGAGTTCTCAACGTTGGTTCCATGGGGGAAGGGATAGAGGGCGCGTTAAGGTAACAGAACACCTTCGAAGAAAATGTTTTGAATTAACCTGAATCTTGCCTGTTAATGCATATTTTATGACCTTATGGGTCTTTAAAATCAGAAAAACACCCAAGTAAAGTCTTATTAGTGCACATTTTTTCTGTGAAAGGGGTATTTTATGAAAAAATAAGCAAAAATAAGACTTTACGCAAAACATGATAACTGAAAATAAAATAAATATATTGACATTTTGTAAATTGAATAATATAGCATACAACCTTATCTAGGGAATAGACACTTATTTTGGTAATATAACCATTACGTGAGAAGCTATTGCGTTTCAAGCTTCTTAACGTTGAAATTTTCTTTAAAAGCTATTGTAATTTTCACTTTATTGCTGTATAAAAAAATGCCTACTCAACATAAAATCTTAAGAGAGGTCTATTCCCTGTATTAGTATTTAAAAAACATATGCTTAGATGAAATAAAAATTTTATATATAACTTTTTGAGATATTGTGTTTTGCTGTAAGAAAAAATGTAAAAAAACTCATTTTGAGAAAACGACAAAAATAACATTAAACTAATCTGATTACAAGAAAAACACTTACTTTCTTATTAAAATGCACCTGATTTATAATTCTCTCCATCTTTAACTTCTAAAACAATTTTTTTTTTTTTTTTAAGGGCTCTTAAAATTTTCCTATGTTTCTTTGTTTTGGGGTCTGCGTTATGAATCGATTCACGGATTATGCATTTATCTAAATGTTTATATCCCCGTAAGGTAAACACCCCAGGATTTTCAATATTCATCTTATTAAAAACTTTGAGGCACCCATTTAATCCCTCATTGAAATGTATAACAGCATCATACGACCCAAATTTAATTGTTTTGAGCGAAACAAATACTTCTTTCGGAACTTTTTGCCAGACTATTCCGTTAAAACACTCATTTGCATTTTGCGTGCGTCCATGTGTGACGGGTGCTTACGCGTTTCACTAACCTTCTCTCAAATTCCTTTAAGATTGTATTTATTTTAACCAATCCCCGCTGAGAGCTAAAAGTGTGACTTATGCAAATAAGATAGTTTCGGGTTTAGCGAGTTCGAAAGAGATATAAAAGGGAGAAATGAAATGAAAAGAGGAGGATGACTACGTGATTTGATAGAGGAGTTAACTACGAGGTTGATTAAGAAGGTGATTTGGAGAGATTAGTTTAACTAGTGAAATTTGTTAGTCGGAGGAAGCTTATTGAAAAAGGTTCATTAATTCGGTTCGGACGGAACTGAAGATATCAAGGATTGAAGCCGCTCTTTAGATTCATCAAGTATTAAAGAATCCTGCCTTAAAAAGATATCAGGTCTGTTATTTTCATATTTAGATATAAATGCGTAGTTTGATTGTATGCGTTATTCTCCGTAGTTTCAGTTAGTGTTACGTCGTTCATAATTGAATTCTTATCTCACTCCACTGTAATTTGTTGTTCTTAAGGTTTGATTAATATTTGTGTATTTCTATAATAAGAAGAATTAATAAATAATATTGATTTATTAATTTAGTAGTCGTTAATCATGAATCCAACATACCCTAATTTAGATAATATGCAAAGGGGAGTTAATAATCATAGGGGTAGTGAGAGACTACGACACTGGCGCCCAAACGAAATACCGGAATTAAGAGCAGGTGCAGGATTTAGAGTTTTGCCGGAATTATTTTTTTCGGGTAAAGAAAATGTGTCTGAGTTTATTTCTAATATCGATGACAATATAGCCTACTATGAAATACCGGCGAATCTATCATGTGCGTATTTAAAAGGTCATTTAATTGGGAGAGCGTTAGACTGGTTTGAAGTGATAGGCTTCGAGTGTGTAAATGAAGAAGCGACTGCATTTGCAACGCTTAAAAAGAAATTGTCAGATAGTTTTCCGGTAATACGGAATAAATCAGAGCTAGAAGCTCAGTTTTTTTCATCAAAACAACGGAGAGGTCAAGCCCCGTCAGACTTTATTTTTCAGCTGTTAAAATTACATAAAACTTTGGATTTGAATTATGATGAGATAAAATTGATCGATCACATCGTAATGCGACTAGAACCCCAAATAATGGATTATTTAGAAGTTCGAAACCCCACAACGAAAGCTCATTGATAGAGTTGGTAGACCGGTATGAGGAACGTCATAGCTGCAGGGAAAACCAGGGTTCGAGTAATAATTTTGCTAGACGAAGTTGGGATATGAGTAGGAATCCTGAGGAAAGATGGAATAATAGAAATTGGGGAGATACTGGGGTCGGAAATAGTCAAAATGATCAAAGAGGACTAGGCAGGGGTGTGAATAATTGTTCTCGTCGTAATTATCAAAATCAAGGATTCGAGGGAGGAAATCGCTACAATCAGCCAAATCAGAGAACAGACCGGTATCAGAACCGTAGGATGGTGGTTAGGAAGGGTCCTAATGATGGTTCAGCAAAGCAGAATTGGAGGCGTGTTGATTGCAACAGCGAAAGGCAAAGAAATGCCAATTTAAACTTCTAAGCAATCGTGTTGCGGGAGGTAAACGATCGCTAGTTAAGTCAAATCCTCCTATTAGAATTAAAATTAATTCATTGCGATTATCAACAGTTGAACTTCCGTATGTGCCGATTCTTTTGCATGATACATTTCTAAAAGCGCTCTGGGATACAGGTGCGGAAAAGTCATTTATTTCAGAAAAACGTTCCGGTCATATTTTTCTTTCTGTCCTATTAAAAAATCGTTAGCTGAAGTAGTTACAGCTGAAGGGTCACAATGCAGAAATTTAGGCACAGTTGAGTTGAGAATTAAAATAAGAGAATTTTCGAAGTTGTGGAAATTTCATGTGATTGCTGAGATGCAATATCCATGCATACTAGGTATTGATTTTATGTCACATGCAAAGATTAGTTTGGACTTTCTGTCAAAATCGTTAATCATTCCGGATTCGCAAATGGAAAAAGTGGCAATTTCGGACGAACCGGTTCAGATAGATTTATCTAACACTAAGTTAAATTCAAAACAAAAACAGGAATTGCAGATTTTGTTTAAGGAATTTCATGGGTTGTTTTCACTTAAGCCTGGTCTGACACATGTGTTTTGTCATGAAATTGACACGGGTGATAGTCCTCCTGTTTTTTCGAGACCTTATCGCTATGACATGGTCAAACAGGGTATAATCGACTACCATGTTCAGAAGATGTTAAGTGATGGAACAATAGTTCTAACAACATCGCCCTACGCGTCTCCAGTTGTTTTATGTCGGAAGAAAAACGGGTTGCCGTTAGATGACCCAGAAGCTTATAGGTTTGCAATAGATTATAGGAAATTAAATGCGATCACGAGATATTTGCGATATCCGCTACCAATAATTGATGATTTGATCACTAATATTCCACACACCGAAATTATGTCATCACTTGATTTACGCAGCGGATACTTTCAGATGGCAGTAGACCCCAAAGATGTTCATAAGACGGCGTTTGTTACAAAAAAATGGTACTTTTGCATTTACTCGCATGCCATTTGGCCTTTCGGGGGCAGCTCCAAATTTTCAAAGGGCGATAGAGATGATCCTCAAGCCAGTCCTCGGGCGTTTTGCCCACTGTTATATGGATGGCGTGATTATTTCGTCTCCATCTTTTGAAAGCCATGTAGGACATTTACGGGAAATATTCAGATTGTTGCAGGAGGCTGGTTTGACGTTGAATCGCGAGAAATGTCATTTCGCGAGGGAACAATTACGTTATTTGGGTTTAGTTATTAATAAAAAAGGAGTTAAAACAGATGAGGAAAAGGTAAAAGCAATTATTGAAATGAAACCTCCGAAAACTGCAAAACAAATAGCAAAATTTTTAGGAATGACGGGTTGGTATCAAAAGTTTATTAAAAACTACGCAGACATGTGTGAACCCTTATATAATTTAAAACGAAAAAACTCTAAGTTCCGTTGGTCGGAATCAGCGCAGGAAGCCTTTGATCGTATTAAGAAAGCACTGACAGAAGCTCCAGTGTTACAATTACCAGATTTTTCCCAACCTTTTGAACTCTATACGGATGCGAGCTCCGTGGGGGTAGGAGCAGTATTGACACAGAATAATAGGCCTATGGCGTTTGCCTCGAGAACTTTAAACCGAGCAGAAAGGAATTATAGTGTGACGGAACGTGAATGTTTAGCTGTCATATGGGCATTAAATAAATATCGCACGTATTTCGGATCCTTGCCGGTTAAAGTGATAACAGACCATGCTGCACTTACCAAATTAACGAATGGAAAGAATTTGTCATCTAGAATGATAAGGTGGACGCTTAAGTTGGCAAATTTTAATGTAGAATGGGAACATCGCCCAGGTACGCAAAATTTAGTGGCTGATATGTTGTCTAGAAACCCGTTAGAAAGTAATGAAGAACCAAAGGTGTCTTGTGCGGTGATTAGATCGTTAGTATTATCGTCTAGAGAACAGTTGAGAGAGGAACAGAGAAATGACCCGGAACTAGGTCACATCATGAAGTATTTGGAAAATCCGGACGATAGTTCCATTAATGAATCAATCTGTAGAAATTGGTCCCATGACTTGAAAATCGTTGATGAATTGTTATATTATGCAAAATATACAAACACACTAGGTGAATTAAGGGTATTTATACCTAAAACAGTACGTAAAGATGTTATGCGAGAATTCCATGACTCGCCGATGGCAGGCCATTTAGGCAAAAAGAAAACCTACTTAAAATTAAAAGACGCGTGTTATTTCCCGTACATGAGGAAATACATTTATAAATATGTAGCAACCTGCGACCAATGCCAAAAAGTCAATTATAAAAACGGATTACCAGCTGGTCAATTAATTCCGATAGTAACGAATTTTCCGAATGAAATCGTATCTTTAGATTTGTTAGGCCCATACCCTGCAACTAGTCCAGAACGCTATAGATTTATTTTAGTAATTACAGATAATTTTTCTAAATGGGTTGAAATAGTTCCCTTAAGGAAAGCTTCGGCTAAAGCAATTGCCAATGCATTTTTTGAGAATTCTATTGCGCGTTATGGAGCTCCTGTTAGATTAGTCATCGACAACGGCCCCCAAATGATATACGAAGTTTTAGAGCAAGTATGTCGCAGGTTGAACATAAAACACTTTAAAACTGTGGTATATCGTCCACAAGCTAATCAAACAGAAAGAGTTAATCGCACTCTTTTAAAAATGATTTCGAGTTTTGTCGCGGATAATCATACTAACTGGGATCAATTTCTGCAAGAGTTCGGTTATGCTATTAGGACAGCAGTACATGAGACAATGGGTAAAACACCGGCGGAATTATTTTTAGGTCGAAATTTAATCACCCCTTTTCAGAATTTAGTTATGGTAACTGATGGATCAGATTTAGTTTGTGGGAACATAGAAAGGTTGTTTGAGGAGGCTAGAATTCATACAAAGCGCCAGCAAGAGAAGTGGGCGAAATATTATAATAAAAAGAGGCGTGAAAATAATGTGAAAGTTGATGATCTAGTATTAGTTCAAACTCACCCGTTAAGTTCGACAAGAAAAAAAATAGTAGGTAAATTTATGCTAAAGTTTGAGGGCCCATATAAAGTTCTGAGTGTAAAAAATAATAATAATTTAGTAATATTAAAATTTGGTAAAAGAATAACGGTTAATGTGGACCAGGTGAGAATTTACCATCAAGAGAAGATAGTGTTGCCGAGTCGGAAAGTGACAATAGTAGTGATCATGGTGCAGTGGCATCAGTCAGGTCAGATGATGGGCAGTCGAGATTGGTGCAATCGGAGAGTGATGGGGGTTGTCGTAGAGGATCGAAATCAGGAAATTTAAATGGTAGTAGAGATATAGTTGCGAATAGACGCGATGGAGTGGAGGTGAGAAAAAAACGTGGACGGACGGAATCTGCTGTTTCTTCGGCGGGTGACGTGTATAATTTCAGGAAAAAAAAGACCTTTTTGGACTGAAAGAGAGAAAAGAGGAAGGCCAGACTCTTGGAGAGAAAACATACAAAAGAAGAAGAGACCAGAGGCCAGGTATCCCGAGAAAAAAGAAAGATTTCCTCGTCAATGCCCTCTCGCCCTCCAGAAAGCGGTATAGAAAGGTGGAAGAAAATAGTTCTGAAAGAGCAGTTCCAGGACCATCCCACAGATTCAAGTACAACAGACATCATCAGGAAAGGAGCTGTCCATACAATCTTCGGAGCCGACGTCGAGGGGACAACAGCCAAGTTCCAGTTCTCACAAATGAAAACAACGCCTCAGCAGGAGCATATCAACTTCAACGGACTCGATGGAAGAGGAGATCCAGAAAGTTGGAGCGCAGAGTGGACAACCCTAGGACAAGGTCATCCAGCACAGAGGCCATGGTTGGAGACAAAGCCTATGCAGATTGGATCTAAAGACTAGCCAGGTTGTATAATTCTAATTTGTTTATTTTTTCCTCTGACAGACAGTTCGGAGTATTTTCTATGTGGGCTAGTCTATTTTTTTTTTTTTTTTTTTTTTTGTAAAATTAGCGTACAAAAGCGTCACTGAGTTGTGTGCATTTTCATATCGGTTGAAAAAACTTTTGTATTTAATTTTTTTCCAAATTGTGGAAAAACATTTGTTGAATTGCAATTGTTTTGCTACACATTAAAGACGAGGCTTTATATGTGAGATTACTTGTATTGTTTGTTGTAATATATTCTATGTAAAAAAATGTATATATTTTTGTGTGTAATTATTAAGATGTATAAGTAGTGTCTGGTTTCTGGGCGCGGCGTAATTAGGAATACTAACAAAAAACATTAACAGCGCAGCGCGATTGATTGGGAATTTTTTGAAAATGAAACCAGATAAAGGTTATTTTGTTATGAAACTATATATATATATAATATAATGTATGCCATATTTTATGTCAATAAGGAAGTTGTATAAAAGTTCTGTGCATTTAATGTCATGTTTTAGAGAAAATTGACAAGGTTTCCTTTCAGGGCAGCAGTCCCTGAACATAGTGATGCGATGAAAACTTTGATGTCGTGAGAAGATATTAATGTAAAATTTTATATTTATTAGCACTTAAGTAAAGTGCATGAGCAGGGTTTTTTCCTGGAAAGGTTTCCCCTGATCTTCGCCCGAATGGGATGCACTGTAGGGATTGTAAGTTTGTACAAGAGCAATAAATTGGAGTGGAGTACCCCTTTTGAGTAGTCATTTCTGTGTGCTAGTTTAATTAAAGTTTCTAACTTAGAGAGTTAAAATTTTCGGCAAATCCAGTGTTTTTAGGCATTCTAAGTTCGTGAGTTAAAACTTTCTACAAGTTCAGTATTTTCAGGCATTATAAAGTTCGTGAGTTAACTTTCTACAAGTTCAGTATTTTTAGGCATTCTAGAGTAGTTAAAATTTTGTGCAGATTCAGTGTTTTTCAGATGTTAGGTAAATTAAGCGAGTTCTTGCAGGTCGTTTAGACGTTCAATAAGTCACGCTTTTTTTCTCGGAGGGGGGTTGTGACGGGTGCTTACGCGTTTCACTAACCTTCTCTCAAATTCCTTTAAGATTGTATTTATTTTTAACCAATCCCCGCTGAGAGCTAAAAGTGTGACTTATGCAAATAAGATAGTTTCGGGTTTAGCGAGTTCGAAAGAGATATAAAAGGGAGAAATGAAATGAAGAGAGGAGGATGACTACGTGGTTTGATAGAGGAGTTAACTACGAGGTTGATTAAGAAGGTGATTTGAGAGATTAGTTTAACTAGTGAAGTTTGTTAGTCGGAGGAAGCTTATTGAAAAAGGTTCATTAATTCGGTTCGGACGGAACTGAAGATATCAAGGATTGAAGCCGCTCTTTAGATTCATCAAGTATTAAAGAATCCTGCCTTAAAAAGATATCAGGTCTGTTATTTTCATATTTAGATATAAATGCGTAGTTGATTGTATGCGTTATTCTCCGTAGTTTCAGTTAGTGTTCCGTCGTTCATAATTGAATTCTTATCTCACTCCACTGTAATTTGTTGTTCTTAAGTTTGATTAATATTTGTGTATTTCTATATAAGAAGATTAATAAATATATTGATTTATTAATTTAGTAGTTGTTAATTATGATCCAACATACCCAATTTAGATAATGCAAAGGGGAGTTAATAATCATAGGGGTAGTGAGAGA
>BMAO01013358.1:0-16660 GCA_019973975.1 Trichonephila clavata
ATACCTATAGCATATTTTTTTATTGACCACAGTTCACCGTTTTATGCTTAAAGACACATAGCAGTCTTTTTATACTAGAATTTGGTTGATAAACTAGCATTAGCGTAACATGGAATATTAGGGCCCCTCTGCACAGTCAGGTTTTGCTTTGAATATTTTACAAATTGGTTAAATACTTGACATTACAGTCCAGGGTGTACGTTACACCACTGTAAACCAGTCATAATCATCACAATGGCGAAATCTCCAAAAAGTGCACATGGCAGATATTGGTTTGACAATGATATATTGAGATTTATAATATTTTTGCCTGCTAGTTTGATATCCCGGGGCAAGTCGCCAAGTTGTTGTTTATGTTCGCCAAGATGGGCGATAACATTACAATGTGGTTACCTTGATATTTCTTTCGTTGGCTGATGTGGTTTCCATGGTGATGACGTTTCTTATAGTTAATTCTAATTGGTTTCTTTTTTTTCCCGCGCTATTCCTCTTAATTTAAGACGATTTTACTTCTAAATAGCTAATTGGTTTATTTTCTATTGCTCGCAAATCTTCTTAACTTCAGACGATTTTAACTCAAAATAGTTCATTCTTATTGGTTGTTTTTTTTTGCTCGCGGTAACCCTCTTAATTTCACATGTTTTAAATTCGAATTCTTTTAAAATTAAACCATTTTCAATGCATTCATTCTTCACCTGCTGTTCTACTCCGGTGTTTCACCTGCTATTCTACTCTTCTAAAATGGATATTTACAGTGTTATTGGTGAGTACCAGGACCTTTTTTTCACGGAATATAAGGGCTGCTCTTTCAATTACTTCGGACCAAAAGGTGTTCCAAATTCACACTTTTGGTCCACTTTATTTTTAAAAAGTCAGGATTTTCTTTTCTCTTTCCTCTGTAAGCTTTCGCTGATTTCGACCGTCATTCAATGTGGTAAATGTGGCCGTGATATGAAAGTTATTTACGATAAATCACTGAAATTTGATGGTCGAGTTTTTTACTGCGGCTCTTCAGGTGCAAATTCGCGCTGCTGCAATAAAAAAAAAAAATCTGGTACAATTCATTTTTCTCCAGCAGCAAATTGCCAATTTCCACCATTCTTCTTCTGATGTATGAATTTTTCAGGCGTTCCTCGTTCGCTCAGATTCATAAGGAACTCGGAATTTTTTCGCAGGCTGTTGCCGATTGGCGCAACTATGCATCCGATGTGTTAATAGATTACATTGTTGTTAACACAGAGAAGCTTGGGGGGAGGGTAAAACGGTTGAAGTCGATGAAAGCAAGATTGGGAAAAGAAAATATAATAGGGGTCATTTCGTTGAAGGACAGTGGGTTTTTGGCGGTGTCGAACGCGAGACGGGACGCTGTTTCCTGGTTGCAGTTCACGACAGAACGGCAGAAACACTTCTCGGCCTTATCGAATCATGGATCAACCAGGAACAACTGTCATATCTGATTGCTGGAAATCTTACGAAAGGTTGAGCGAAAGAGGTTATAATCACCTTACAGTTAACCATTCGCTCGAATTCGTTGATTCTGAGACCGGCGCACATACTAACACTATTGAAGTTACCTGGCGCCACTTCAAAACTTCCTTGCCAGAATACAACCGACGAGGGAGATTTGAAGGATACATCGCCTGGTTCATGTTTAGGAAAATTTGTTTCACACTGAAACAGGACCCTTTCATAAAATTCCTTGATCTTGTCAGAAATATTAATTGGGCTGACTGGCAAATCGTTTCGGGAGGGGGAGTCGAGGAATCGAATTCATAACCTTTCGTAAAATTCACAACAGCCATTTTCCTTATTTCTACGCCTTCTTACTCAGTTTTTTTTGGAGGGGGGTTCTTTAAACATGTTATTTCTGTACTTTTAACAATTTCTTTTTTTAACATTCCTCTCTCTATCCCCACAAATTTATTTATCATGCTTACATTTACTCACCTTGCGTACTCTGTTACAATACCCCTCATATTCCTGTTTAAAAAAAATCCTAGTATTCATCACTTCGGATACTGTTCTCCACACCCAGAAAAGTAAGTAATATTCTATATTAATCAAATAATTATTTTTTCGATTTTCATCCACATTATTTTTTTGCAAAATAAACTATCGTCGCACATCTTGTTTTTTCCTCCATTCATTTCGATCCCGATTAAGAAACGGACGACGCCATCTTGGATTCCGTTCCAGCGACAACAACCCCTGTTTGGCGTCTTGCCCCGGGATATCAAACTAGTTCCGTGAGCATCTGTTCAGTGTTTCCCGTAGGATGTAATCACATCACAAGGCTTCTCCCCAAAACATCTCACACATGTTCTAAGGGATTTAAATCCGCTCATTCAGCATAATGCCTCCCTAGATGATAACTCCAGGACCTCCATAATGGTCTCTTTCTATGTTACTGGGATGAAATTGTGTCCCAACCTCTCTCTACATCAACCGGCTTTGAGAATCGCCTGTGGCACAAAAACAACTCTAATCTATACAGAGGACATGACTCCATAGATGAGGTGTCCAGTTTTATGCTCTTATAAGACTCCAAACAGTTCTGCCAATGGCCAACTTTCAAAAGGTTGCAGTATTCAGGATGGTGGGCAAATAGTCCAATTTTGTAAAGGTGTCTGGGTAAATTCCTATTATAGCCCACCCCTTGGCAAAAAATTTTTTAAAGTCGCGCCAAAATGGCGCCAAGCGCGTTTTTCAAAGTCGAGTTCAGGCCAACTGGGAAAAACATGGCGTCTTGTCCGAAGGAGCAAAAATGAAAAATATTAGAGCTTTAAGAAAATATACGAGCTTCTGAAAATAATAGGTACTTTTTTAACTTTTCGAACAATTCCATGAAAAATAAACTTTTTAAAAGTAGGAAACGGAAAACATTCCGGGGGAAAAAAAGGAATCGAAAGAGAAATTTTACAGACGTTAATAAAGCAAATTCAGCAAAATCTCGGCTTCTAAAAATCGAAAATGAAGAGCATTCTAATAAGTAAAAATTGAGATCTTAAGATCAAAATCGAAAAATTCTTTTTTTAAATTTTGAAAAGTACTGATTTAAGAACATTCCGAAAAGAGGGAATCGAAGTTCCATTGAGGAAAACAATTTTTTAGACGTTCAGAACAAATTAATGAAAGATTAAGGACAAAAAAAAAAAAAACTGATATCGGAACGACAAAAATCGAAATTTCTTTTTTAACTGCTGAAAAGTAGAAAATTAAGAGTTTAAAAAAATAAATAAGAACAAATTAATGAAAGATTTAGCTTCTAAAAGCAGAAAATTAAAGGCATCCTAAAAAAAAAGACGGATATCCGAATGACAAAAACTGAAATTTCTTTTCAACTGTTGAAAAATAGAAAATTAAGGACATTCTAAAAAGAATAAATCGATATTCGAAGGAGAAAAATTATTAACTTTTAAAACTTTATGAACAAAATACTGAATGATTTAGCTTCTTAAAAAGACAAACACATTCTAAAATTACTGTAACGGCTTTTGCCAAACCACGTACCTTTCCTTACATCATGCGGATTTTTTCCTCCTTTCGAACGGCATCTTCATAATTTTAACTATTTTTTTCCGAAAGCTCCATCCAATTATTACCACCTTTTTACAAGAAATTGAATAAATAAATAAACCTTGCTTTCGTCTAGAAAACAATAACCGGTAATCGCACGTACTAACGGAATAACAGCAAGGCATCAAATAGTAACGGTCCTTACTACTCGTGCATAGTTGGTAGGGTTGCCGAAACCAATGTAATTAACGGAAATTACTAGTTGAAGACACCTAACGGTCACTAAAAATGGTCTTTAATTTTGAAGAATTAAAAAGAAGGGTTGCAAGCTTGGTGAACTTATCGCTCAACTTGGCGACAAAAAAAAGCACAAAATCCAGGGGTGGGCTATAATAGGACGCAACCGTTGACTGGTATCGAGCCCTTTTCGCCTGTAGGACAATATATTGGTCATCCACTGCAGTTGTTTTCTTAGGGGGGCCACCACCAACCTTTCTAACAACTGCATCTATGGTTTGGAAGCTTTTCAAATGCACTAAACAATACATTTGTTTACGAACTCTTCAGCTACACTGGACAATTTACACATCTCCAACTTTCAGATAGTTCTTCCACATGTGTAGTCTTTCAGGTGATTTTTTCAAGCTATATTTCACAAAAGAACTTGCATACACTTGCAGCAAAGGTCTTTAATTGTGCATCTCTTCTTTATATTGTAGTCTTGAGCTGTGTGGCCCACACATGCGCATTTTGCATACACTCGCATCCCCTATGATGTTTCGTTCCTGACATTTGCATATATATGCATCACCTTTCTGATAAATGGACTAAATTCATGTGACGCCATAATCACATGATAATTTTAAACCACGTGTTTTTAGCCAGTCAAGTTCAAAAACACATGTAACGTCATAGTCATGATAAATACAATTATCTATTTTCAGCAAATCAGTTCATGCACTTATTTGTTGCCAAATTGCGCTTTTTACAGAAACTTTTTTTAAAAAAATATTTGTCACTTTATTTAAAAGTACATGTATAAAACAAGACTTTTTTGTAACTCTTGAGCATCTTTACCCAACTATGCAATTGGAAATTTTACCTAAGTTTTACAAATAGAATAAAAAGTACGAGCTAGTTTATTGTCCGTTTTGAATTCAATGTAGAACATGTGTTTATATTATCATGTGACCATCATGAATTTAGTCCATTGTGTGTTTTTGTATGGATTGTGCAATAACCCCTTTTCTGAAATTTCATGTTTGCTTGAAATTTACATTGTTGCTTAAGTTTTGCACACTAGTGTGAAATGTGTTCAAAAATCATTTGATTATATTACTCAAAATTTCCCATATAGTGATATTTCTGAAATTAATTTTCTTAAGGTATAATTATTGAAAAAAAATATATTGTTAAGAGGAAAAGGTTAAATTTTGGGCATCACTATAGAGAACAAAAGGTTAGAAGTATTTCCTAATTTTGAAAGAAACCCATGTTCTGTACAATAATACACTAAAACTTGAAGAAATACATGCTGTCCTTATCGAGAACTAATGCTGCAACTATAAACGCAATAAATAAAGTGTAGACATCAGAAAAATAACAATTGAGCTTTGACACTTTGAAAGCCCTTTTATGTGTGAAATATAATTTAACAAATTCTTGTGAAAAATTTCATGGCCTTTTAAGCAACAATAGCAATCTACTCAAATAAATTTGCTTCAATAAGAAATATACGAAAGAATAAAATAATACTATTGTATAGTATTTTATTCTTTGTATAGTAACTATACATAATTTTCTTTAATTATTATATCTGTAAAATGTACTTGTATTGCAATTTTAAAAAAATAAATTACAGTACTATTTTTGTGTTCTATGAAAAATTTTATTGCACCAGTAGACCTAAATTTGTAATCAAGACACCCCACCCCTCCCTCCCTGATCAATTGTGTCTTGCTTTGCCAGTATTAAAATCTGATCACTTCAAATTGAGCTATAAAACTAAACATTTTAACTCTTGATTTAAAAAAGTTAATACCCATTTTCCTTATTTGGAGAAGGATGCTTAGCATTTTATGGGTTTCGACATTCCAAATTTGAATTATTTGTTTTACTGTGTAAACTGTATGTGTAATCTATGCGAGAGTGAATCTTATTTGATGCCACGTCCTTAAAGCAACGACAGTACTCTTTCTGAAGTAAAGAACACTACACCATAATAGGATTCTACTCCAAACTCATCATCAAATGTAAAATTTGAATGTAATATTTTTTAAATATAATTATTAGATATTCAGGATTTTAAGAGCTAACTATAAGATTAATAATAAGAAACGGTACAAATTAGGGTACTGTTATGGGTTTTTCCGCCAAATTGTTGTGAACTTTTGCTAAGTGATGGCAGTAACATTACATTGGCCACCATAGATCTTTTCAATGCTATTTCTAAATCAAGTCATAAACAGTTAACATACCATTATATTAGATTAGTTCTTAGGAAATTCATTTTTAAAAGGTTTACCTTTTTCAGAATTCTAAATGTTCTTGGAAAAGAATAAATTGCTGAATTAGAACCCAGGAAATGTGACTCCTTCTAAATATGAGCTTTTTAATTATTGAGACCATGGATTGGAGATTGCTTTTTCAATGTTGGCAACAGCATGAATTTTAACAATATTATCTGTTAGGATACATATGCTATGGACAAATACAACAGGATTTAGTGTTTTTTGTGCTGTGTGTTTCGATTCATTATCTCCACAATTAATACATATCCATTACAGTTACTGGTTTTGTGTAATTTATGTCATATGAACAATGAAAAGTACAAATAAATTTATTTTGATGTGTATTTCATTTAATTTTTGGCATTAATATGATTGTCAGTTTTTCAGGCCTTTTAAAATAATTTTATTGACTGAATGAAGATAAATATTCCATTTTCCATGCAGTTTTGCATTTTCCGGAGTTTGATTTTGAAAGGGATTTTTATACTAGCATTAGTGTTTCAATCAGATGCTACACAAAGGCAACTGATATTATAATTTCAAACCACAGTCGGCTTATGATGACTATATCTAATCTAGCATCTCACTTTCTTTAAACTTCCATACTTCCAGAAATTGCTGTGGAACCTTCTTTAATATTTTCTTTGATGGTTTAAAGTAGAATGTGTCTTTCATTTGGTCCTGAATCTCAAGAAAAAGGGATATAGCATCTTTTTTTAACCCCTTCAGGATTGGTGAAAGGAGAGAGAAACAATTCCCCAGGTCCACACATTCCGCAGTATATGTACACATGGATCAGGTGCATTTCACTGCTAATTTTAATTTTATTTAAAAATTCATATAAAATCTTTTATGCAATCAAATACGCTAAAATTTGCAATCTACTATCATTTATAATATCTGAATATACAGTACAAAATTTTTCGCTATATACTAAAAATTAAGAATTGTAAAAAATAATTCCATTGTAATAAAAAAGAAAGTACTCTTTCCATCATGATGATTAAAATAAAATAGACACAAAACTTGCAAAATACTGTCTGGTAAATCCCAAACAATAAATTTACTCTTAACATAAACTTGTTTAGGCTTAAACTGATACAAATCTTTAAAATAACAGCTAATATATCTTTTTTTTTAAATAATTTTTTGATTAATCCTTATAGCTTTCTTAGTATCATATTAATACGATGTCTTCTGTTCTTATGGTTATGACAATTCTGTTTATGATAACAACGAAAATGAATCATTTATTCTTACTGAATTAAGAGTGAATCAAACGATTCTTTTTTGTTAAAAATGAATCATCGCTTGTGTTTTATGAATATCTCCTTTTTAAACGTTTTTGAGAGTAAAAATTGTTTTAATACTAAACACACACACAAAATAAAAAATAAACAAAAATAAAATAAATATTGAAACTATTGTTATGAATGTCTGGTACCCAATAAATTTTTTAGCTTTCAACTTAGTCAAAATATAAATAGAAATCCAGAGCGTAATAAATCATGAACCTTAAATGTTCGAATCTCTCGAAAGAGTTAAACATGTGCCATTGTTTACATTCATAAATATTCTGGATCTAATTTTAGAAAACTCAAAGGTAAAAGCACATACTGAAGTTCAAAGTTTTGTGAAACATTATTTTAAAGAGAAAAAAAAACGGATTTGAACCATCATCTAGTGCTTTGTAAAAATAAATATAAAAACATCCCAAACTCAAATCATACTGGTGTGATCATGGGCCTCAGAGCAAGGAAAGGGCAATCACACATATGATAATGTGGGCCGTGGAGGAAGAAATGAGTGATCACATATGTGTGAACATGGTCCTGAACGGGTTAACTTCCAAATATCTACTTCTCTAACTTCGATTATACTTGGGCTTGGTGTGGTGTGGTAGTTAGGAGAGGGGGGTGCCAGCTCAGGTGTCGTCCGCATCACTTGACCATGGTTCAAAATTACGCGGACCGTCCCCAAAAGCCCTCGTGTAGCTGAACAGGGGGACGTTAATATTCACTCACTCATACTTGGGCTTACCCAACACGCTTTCATCAGAATTTAAAAGCACAGTAAGGTCTTTAAGCATACCACTTTTGAATACATAAATTTTCATAATGATCTTTTTACAACAATTGATCTGATTTGTATTAGATCGGGCATAGTTGCCAGCGCTACTGTTGTATCAATGATACAGTGTCCCAAAAAGGGCATCTAAGAAATTTTGATATAGAGCTCACTCAGGACTAGCAACACCTGCCATGGTCACTACTACATTGTAACCTCAGCTTCATGGATGTGGTTTCAACTAGAATTTTCAGGTTTTAGGGACTTTCCTTTGCACCTTGTAAAATTGTATATATGCATTAGCATTTACTAATGAGTTTAATTTTCCTATGTATATTACAACAACAAAAATTTCCTCTTAGTTTCATTTTTGAAACTCTTTCATTTCTTTAAAAATAACTTCTGTATAAAATATTGGCCATTTTGTTTTTGTCAAGTGGTAAATTAATTACATTTATAAAAAAAAAAAAAAATTATAATCAATGTGTTTGTGTTGGTGACAACTTAGAAAGCAGTCATCAACCTGCAGTCCTTATAACTGATAATTACCGAATATTAATTTAATTCCAATTTCTTTAATTGTAATTTACTCCTGAAAATCAAAGAAAATAATGCATATTTTAGTATTTTAAATTTAACCAAGTTTTACGGTGTATAACTGAAATAAATGGGGCAAATTTTGAGTAAATTAAAAGTAAACACACAAATATATTCATTTAAAAAAAAAATTTCAAATATGTAAGTTAAGCATGCCTAAATTGATTTTTCATGATCTTTAATCCGGCACTTTTCACGCAGGGTGTGTCATACCCACCGTCTAACTTTTTTCAACGCTCCTTCTAAACCTTTTTTGGAAAATGGATAGTTTCTCATGTAGCTGACTTTAAGGTCATATCTTTTGAGTAGCCTTAGCTTGTAGGCGAATTCTAAATATATATTTTTGGATATCGCCTCTTTGGGTAACGTAAATCACGTTAGTTCTGAATGCATGAGCACGTTTTAAATCTTCCTTATGTTATGGCATATTATTATAGTTATGATGAAAAAAAGTGATATTTAAGTATTTAATGGATATAGTATTTAATAGATATAGTATTTAATAGATATAGTACAACAGTATTTTCAGATGAAGAATATAATAGCAAATATGATTCCTCCACTGAAATAGATCCAGATTTAGAAAAGGGAGACACTGTTGAAAATAAATGTTTTATATGTAGAGACACAAAAACATTTGGGAAGAATGTCATTTTAAAGGAGACAGTGGTACACATCTTATCCACTTTCAGATGAACTTTTGAAAAAAAAAGCTATTGCTATAACAATAGGAGAAAATAAAGAAATTCCAAACTTTTTGAATTTAAAGAATAGAAAAGTTTACTCCTATATGTTTAGTTTTAAAAAGATTAAGATTTAAAAAAAATTAAGATCCACAGTGAAAACATCACACTCACTCGCAACGAGATTAAAGGAGTGTATAAACAATGCACTGAATGCCCTTATATAAAAAACAGAAAAATTAAATTTACATTTGAAAAATGTAAGAAACATATTGTATTTCCTATTTTTCTTCCTTTTTAACCTTTGTATACAAATTTTACAGTAAAAATACAATGTAAACACCCTTGGGTATGACATACCCTGTGCGAGATCTTTAGGTCATTTTTTTCATGCAAGTGGTGCCAGGTTAATGCTCTTAACTAAATCCTACTTTAGGTAAATATCATTCTATAAGATTCATTGGTGTAGCTAGTATTGAGTGGGCCCTGTATCAAAATTCCTACGAGGTACTTTTTTTTCGATACAAGATCCTTGTTGGTGGGACACATCTTGGGGCCCTGTATCATTGATACGGCTGTAGCTATGCCCCTGATAAGATTGTTCATTAAGTCAAGAAAGAAAGGAGATTATGTAAAACTTATGGCTTGAACTATATATTAAATATCAAAATCGAAAATGTTAAGGCACTCATATTTTTTATAACATAAATAACTGAAGGACTCTAGTTAGATTAAACAACAAAACATGCTTATTATAAACATTGCATTTTGATTGGTTAATGAACTACGTTTAAAATTTAACTTGGATTCTATTTAATTGTAATTTATCATTGTTTATGTAATGAAATTTTTAAATATATATTTAAGAAACTCTGAATATTTATATAAAATGATGAAATTACTTATTTACATATGATTTACTTTTTAGAAATTTGCACCAGATGGAAAACCAACTTCATCTGCACATCCAGGTAAGGGGGAAAATAGTATTGTAATAGTGTTATATTCAGCCTAAGAAAATTTAAGGTGTATTATCTTTTCTTCATTTATATACCAGTAAAGGTTATATCTTCGGTTATTTTTTTTCCATGCAATTGATGCATTAGCTCTTTTATTAATTTCATGGGCTTTATTTTATAATTTATTTTATTTCTGGGCTTTATTAATTTCATGAATGCATCTATAGATATATTTAAAGGGAAGTAGAATAAGTTCTGCCTATATTTTAAATTGATGTGACAATGTAGTTTTCCTCTTTATTTTGAATGAAAAAGTATTTTTTTATTATGAAATTTTAAAAAGGCAATATATTAATTATTAAGAGGATGCTTTCATCTTATGGTGAAAAATATAAATAATCAATAAATTTTATAAGTGTAATCAGTCATTCCTTAACATGATTATTCACTTGGTTTTTCATATTTCAAACAATTTTTGTGTTCATTTATGCCTGCTATGTTTGCATAGATTAATTCAAATTTATGAAAAGGTCAAATTAAATGATCGCAATAATAGTAGCTAATTAATATTCATATAGTTACAATAAGCTTCATAAAGGCTTGAAATCTATCCTAATATTTTTTTATATAGGGGGAATATACGTCCCCCATAAATATCAAAGAAGAATTGAGCTTGTCTATTAGCAAAAACAAAACATTTAAATTTTGTTGACTAAAGAAAGTTCCATGATTTTTTTTAAAAATAAATATTATAGGAATTTTTCATATTTTATTACTGGGTGATAGTCATATTTTTAAGATGAAATTTTAAAGTTTGTACAAAGTAATTATATATTTAATAAACAATATTCATATGTGTGCAATGTATTAATTCTAATACTTGCCTGTTGGGTAACTACACAGCTCCCCTTCAAGAAGTCCCCCCTCCCTTGTGAACTAATTCTAACTCTTATTTGATGGTATTGAATGATATATTTTCCTTTAGAAAAGAATTTTCTTAAGATCTAAACAAATGGTATTAAAGGATGTTAAATTCAGAGTGCATGATGGCCAAGTTCCTACAAGTTTTTTTTGTCAAACTTGGGGAAAATCTTGCATTATCATGATGAAAGACAATTCTTTTACTACTGATAATTTTGGGATACTTTTAAGTTAGGGGTGTGAAGTTAGTCCATTTTTAGTATAGTCTTACATTGCCATTTTTGTTGTAAATCCATTTTATGTTGTATTGTTTGTACCGGCCATTGTTTCCTTACTCCAAAATAATGCTAATGATACAGGAATGTGTTTTATTGGTGAAATTTTTTTATCGAATTGGTGGCTCCATTGCCATCTTTTTCAAAACATTTTAGTCTTTGAGATAAAGTTAGATTATAAAATGTTTAGCTTGCTAGCTAAGGACTAAAAAAAATAATTACAAAATTTGATTATTCTTTGAAGAGGAAGAAAGTATTGCAGTGCACTCAAATCTGTTTTTTCTGCACTTTTATTGTGCATTTTTTATGATATACAAAGAAGTTGCATTAAATATTAGTTTTAAAGAAATAGTAATATGAAAAGAAAGTAAAACAGTTCATGAGGGAATATTTCATCATCATATCCGGCAAGACAGCCCCTTATGGGCCAGTGCCTTCCTTTGAAGTTTCCTCCACAGTGACCTCTCATTCATCTTTGTTCTCCAGGTTTTCTCATTTATAGTCTTAAAGTCTGATTCCACTGAATCTGTCCATCTCAGCCTTGGTATTCCATACTTCTGAATCCCAGTGACTTTGAACTGTAGTATCTTTTTGACAACATTATCATCTGGCATTCAAATTATATGGGCCATCCAATTCATTCTATTTATTTTTAAGTTTTTTGATGTCAGGCTGTTTATAAAATCTATATAATTCAAAACTGTATCTTCTCCAGCTATTGTTTTTGGTGAGGGACATATTTACTGTATAAAAAATATTCATGCATTAACTTTCTTAATAATACTGGTGTTTGATAAAATTGTAATTGGTATTCAAATCGTATTTAAATGTATTATTCATACTCTTAGTTATTATAAATTACCATAATTTTATAAGTTCATATTATGCTAGACTTAGTTTTGTTATGTTACTTATTACATACTTATCAATACAATAAGTGTTAAAATTTTACATTTTTATTATAGCTCGATTTACATCAACAGATGAATACAGTAAACACAGAATTACAATTAAGAAAAGATTCAATCTGTTGCCAACTCAACAAATGAAAGTAGCATCCTAAGGTAAGTGTGTTTGTTATTTAAAACTTTCATTACGTAAAAAAGGTATTTTAAATATATTTGAAAGTTTTGGTTTTGTGTGAATATTCAAATGTAAAGCTTTTAGTCTAAGGTTTAATTTTTTATTTTAACTATGAATTGGAGAAATTAAATTTAAAAAATTGCATTTGATATTTTTGTACTAAATATTCGATTTAGTGACTTAAAATAATTCTTAATTTATGCAAAAATCTCTATTACTAGTGCACGTAAAATATCAGTTGTCATGCTAATTATATGCACCTAACTCTTTTTTTTACAGTGTGTTTTTTAACAGGATTTTAATGAATTATTTTTTACACAAACTTTTGTTCTATCATGAATTTAAAGAAAAATTGGGGATCCATGCTCTTTGGATGAGGATGATTTGATCAATTTTATGACTATTTATGATAATGGGGAAGTTCAGCTATTAAACAGCTGATTTTATTCTCGAAGGCTTGAAATTTGCTAGAAGCATGTTAACGTAATCATGAGTTTTATGTTGCAGGATATCAAGAATTATATAATTGACTTGAGGAACCATAAAAAACAGCCACTAATTACAGACTTTGTAACCAAATGAGGCTGTTAATTACGAACAAAATTCTTCATTTGAATAAAACCAACAATTGTCCTAGACATCCAACACATCTGATGAAAGCATTTTTGATCCAGTTCATAATAAACATACATGCTTGTTATCAAGTAGCAATTGAATTTTGTTTGTTAGCTAGTAGTTTCATTCTTAATTTAAATTTTCTCTGTACACTAATTTTATTATTTTTTGTGATAAAAATTGTTTTTGATTTTTTAAATGCATCATGGATTTTACTATTATTTTTTTTTGCATGGTTTTTTAGGAAAGTATTTCCAAATTTTTGGCCTTACACAATCTTTTAAAATTATGGAACATATACCTAAATTTACCATAAGTCACATGTACACAAGTTTTTTTTAGCATGGCTTTCTATGGAAGGTATCTATTGTCTAAAAAAAGAGTTGGGTATTTATAGATTTTAAATTTTACTACTTCAATCATTTAATGAATATTTCATGTTCATTTCATTCTATTAACAGGTACATGGATTTTGTATGGAGTATTGGTGAATATTAGTATGAATTCAATTCCTTCATCATGGCTTCATTGGAACCTCAGTTTATTGAAATTGTGTTGTGTTTTCATTTCATTGTACATTCTATGTCATTATTAATAAATTGGCATTAATTTTTCATCAAATGTATTCATTGATTTTTTAAACATTTGTTTTCAGTTACTCATGCTTATATTCTTTATCTCTAGTTTTTGAAACCTTAAAATTTGTAACATAATGCATGTGAATCTGCAGGAAAAAATATAATCAGATTGCTTTGACTTAAGATAATTGGTTTTAATTTTCTCAAAAATTAGGTATCAAATTTAAGGCAGAAATACATTTTATACTAGACGTTTCCCATTAAACAATTTAAAATTTTATTTTGTTGGGTTATATCAATGTGTCATGATGAGGTGTTTCTTAACATGCAATTCTTTTATATATATTAAACTTCCCCATCCATTTTTGTTGGGGAAAATTTTGAAATAACGCTTTATTCGTTTAATTTGTGTGTGTCGAATAAACATACAGCCTCTGACTATAAAGTTTGGTGAATTAAATCAGAACAGCTGATCTGGCAACACTGGTGAAACATAATGCTGCATATGTGTAGCGGCAGGTGTTGATCATCTGCCCCCACCATTGTTCAGTTAAGCATCGTTTGTGTTCTGTGTAAGACTTGTTTTACTAATAGCTTGGTTAGTGCATTTGTTCTTAACAGAGAACAATAAAATGAAAGAACAAAAGATCAATTTAAAGTTTTGTTTTAAGCTTGGCATGACACTGAAAGAAACTTATTCAATGCTGGCATGTGTTTATGAAGATCAAGCACTGTCCATGAAGTGTGTGTATTAGTGGTTCGCCTATTTTCAAGAAGGCTGGAAAAGTGTTTCTGACAAACTCTGTAACAAAAAAAACCCGGTAACTTCTGTTAGTGATGAAAACATCGAGAAAGTGAGTAAATTAATCACGAAAGATCATGGATTAAATATGCGCATGAATGCTGCAAGGTACATTGAAATGTTGACCTGTTTCATGAAACAGCTGCACAGTGTACGAGACCAGTACGCACAAGGTTCATTATTTTTTTTCTTCATTACAATGCTTGCCCTCACACCACCAGTATTGTCAAACAGTTCCTGTCAAAGAAAGGGTGCAGTGTAAATTGAACATCCACCATTCTTGTCGGATCTCAATCCTTCAGACTTCTTACTATTCCCACGACTCAAATTCGCTTTGAAAGGAAAGAGATTTGATGATATTTCTGACATCTAACAAAACATGAGGCTTCTTGCAAGGTTTCTAGGACATGTATAGCAGATCTCAGTGTTGCATAGTTATGGGGGGGGGATTATTTCGAAGAACAGTAAGGTAACTTTCGTTAATATTTCATCTATGTTAATGTTACATGACTAATCACCTAACTTTGTTGTCAAAGGTTGTATTCGCTCATGTGTTTTCATATTTTTAATATACATATTACAACAAGCAATGTGAATAATATACTAAATATATTGCATAAAAAAGTAAACAAAGATTAAATTTTCTAATATTATTAGTTTATATTTAGCTATTTTTGCTTAAATAGTAAAAAAAAAACTATTGTTTATGTGTGTGGTTACAAATTTCACAATATTTTCTAAACTATTTTCAATAATCTAATACTATTTATCAATTTTGTGTAAATTGAAAGCTATTGTAAGAAAGTGTCAAAATTATATATTTAAAACTAATCTTGCGCAGAATTACATTTAAAGTAGTTGAGAATTGTGGCTACACATGATTGTTTCCTCTTAAAGGTGAATTATGCTATTTGATAGTTCAAAATAAATCTTTTAATTTATTCTGGAATAATTCCTTTTAAAGTATGGCATAACTTGTATACATCTTTTGTTGAATTTTTTTTTAAAATGGAATTGATTAGCTTTTTATTAAACTTCAGTTAAACTCCTGCAATTTGAATTTTCATCTGATGTATGGAAAAACTAATTATGAGAGAGAGAAATAATCTGTTCATATTTTTCAGTGTTGGAAGATGCAACTTTTAATGTGTATACTATGTAGCCAGTCTTTGTTATACTGTATACCTCACCTAAACACAAATTTAAAAAAAATCTTTAAATTTATAAATTTTTCTTATTTTATCACTTACATTTCTTCATGAATGAGAATAAATATTTATCTTTCATTTATTTAGTTATACCTTTCTTGCTGAACTTTGTTTTTTGTAACATAAATTTTTAATGTGATATATATAAATACAAAATTCTTTTTCTCCAAAATTTGTACTTGTTTCTTTGTAAGGAACATGAAGAGATCTTAAAATACTTAAATTAAAATATCGTAGGTAAATATCATAATTGACAATTTTATACTTTGCTCATGAAATTTATGCTTTTCAATTTTTCATGATGCTTTTACTCCTAAATTTAATCCTCTCTGATTTTAAACACATATGCTAATATCAACAATTTAATAAATGATTGGATGTTTTCTATCTTTTCATGAAATACATAAAATTGATTTTAGTGTATATTATAAATAAAGAACAATGCATGTAAATATTCATGTATGCTATCTTACATGAAATAATGCATAAAAAGATTTTTTTGTGTATTTATTTTAATGCTTTTTGGATTTGATGTGGGAATATATCTACCTTCAATTTTAAAGGCCTTTTCACACTGTTAGCCGAGAACTTCCTGGTTTAATTGTCATATCGCATGGTTTAGCGCCCAAAAGACGGGTTCTATCCTCCATCAAAGGAGAATTCTTTAAAAAATACTCAAGATTTTATTTGCATATTTAATAACATCCAAAGAAATTTTTTAATCGTTAAGATCATTTATTTCGCCCTGATACAGATTTTTTTTTGTTTTTATACAAAACAATGATACTTTGCCTATTTTATGATTTCTTCTAAAATGAATAAATATCGATGTGTTTAAATGAAAAT